>BPLR01001171.1:0-34426 GCA_021605095.1 Caerostris extrusa
TTACGTATTGCTAAACCTCTAAAAATATTAAAGTACAACGATTAATTATTTAAAGAAAAAGTTACAAATTGTAGACATTTCAAATCAATTCAAATTATCTAGAGGTCTAGATGGTCAATTGGTTAGCTTCACTCTGGCACTTGGTACCAAAGGCTTCACATTTCGAATCGTGTCTGTGCATGTGGATATCCGTGAGTGGTTCGAAATCCACCTAAACTGTGGGGCCTGGTCTAATCAACCTAAAGTGTGCAATAAACAAATTACCATAGTGTCAAACCAAAACCACCGAATTATCTAAGTGAATTAAATATATTTGCATTGTAAACATTCAATTAAATCGCATTTTTTAAAAATAATTCTGTAAATTTTTGCAAATTAATTTAATAAACTTTCAACAAGTATTTTACAAAATATTACGTTATTAGGGATACCTGCAATCCAAATACAGGAAAAAAAAAAAATCCCTTCTGACTGTTTAAAACCATTTTGTATGAAAACACAATAATTCTATCAAAATGCTTTTTATACAGAAAATCTCATAAACATAACTTTAAAATGATGTAAAATATGATTTATAATGTAATATCACTAATTTATATGGAAAGTATCTCACAATATAGAGAGTGCGTTCTCTAATTCTGAAAGGACCAAAATCCACTAAATCCAGTCAAACGAACTCGCGTTTTTAATTCAGACTCGGGAAAATCAACACTGTTACAAGCTTGAAGTAAATTAATCGTCAATTGATGTTATACATTAAATGCAACTCGTCGAACAAATATTTACTTTAGAAAATCCCAAACACTCTTTCGCAAAATAGTTAAATGAAACGTCACTCAATAAAGGATTTCATGGCTTTCGAACCATCTGCCTCAAAGTCATTGTTCTATTACTTTTCTGAGAGGCGAGAAAAAAAATGGCGCTTCTTCAAAATTAAATCCCTTCCTTTGCTTTCAAGAAAAACTTAGTAATACTGCATGCGAGCAACCTTTTATGCTACGAAAGTTTCATACGATGCAAGTGCTTTGTTATTGATTTTGGGAATTGATAGGGCCTTTTGCAAGATATTGGCTTTGTGAGATTTTCGAATGTGATTCCTATTACAATAGTATCGGTTTCAATCTATCTACATTCTTTTTCTATCGCAGACATTCAGCTTGTTATCCTATTGGAAGACATTGCAAGTGTATGATCTCAAACAGGTTTATACGTTTCTAATTTAGAATATTTTTCACTCGAGGGGGGAATCTATTTGCAAGTTGACACTCCAATTTAAACGTTTTATTAAATTTTCTCTTTTCGACACCTATTGAGAAATTTAAAAATTCCAAAATATATCACCTACAGTTGAATAATTAACCAACTAGAAATAATACAAGTCATTTTTAATTAAGTTTCAAAGTTGTCCATTTTGAATTGCAGCTCTGTAAATTGTACGGATAGAAAATATTTCGCTCCATACACTTGCTGAGTTCTAGATTTTAATTAAGCTTTATTTTTAATACTCGTTTTATTATCTGGTGTATTAAGAATGAATAACAATTAGGTTTTTCTTTTTTCTGTGGTTTTGAGGAGGATTAAGAATTGAAACGGAATATTTAAAAATAAAATATCTTTTTTTGTAAATATTTGATAATAATTTCAAAACATTTTTATTAAGCTTTCCTTTTGTTACACTCATTGAAAACGACACATTAAATAAACTTAATCGTCTGAGATCTAATATTTTACATTTAATTTCAAATATTTTCATAGAAAACTTTCGATGGAAACATTCATATCTTGTAAGTAAAATAATAATTTATTACAGAATGATTGACGTATATTTAAATTCTAGCATTCACATTAATTTATGCTTGAAATATTTTACTTAATCAAAGTAAGGATCTGTTTAAAAATATTTGAAGGCGTTAATTGTACTTCTGGAATTAGTTATTCTCTAATTGAAATTTTTCTAAATACAATTTTTAAAAGATACATTTAGCATATGCAACTATGTTAATCCATTCAATCCAACTGTAAGATTTCAAATAGATTTTTTTCTTTACTTTTAAAAATTGGGATGTTATCAAAGTTTTTCAAACCTTATAATTTTTTTTTTCTTTCTAATACAGCTGGCAAACACTTAGGCATCTTGATCTTGTATGTCTTAAGACAAGCGATGCACAGACGTTACTCACTTTGCATTACCCAGGGGCGCGTAACTTGAAGAAGATAAGCCACGACGCGGAGGCAACAATGCCCCCGCAACGCTCTACAATCCTATTAGATTGGGACCTACGGTTTAAAACGGATTCCGAACCACTACAAACATACATGGCACCGCCGGGACTCGAACCTGAAACCTGTGGTACCGAGCGCCAGAGCGCTAGCCACTCGGCCATTCAGGCCCAAATCTTATAAAATAAGAGTAGCTAATTGATTTAATTTATGATATTATCAGTTGTTCTTTTATGCTATAACTTAAAAATTTTCAGAATACATAGAGTGAGAATCTGCCATGCCTTCCAGCAACAAAATATAGTTAGGTGAGCTCAAAGTTGATAATTTCTCCTTTCAAGGACGTGTTGACCCTTACGGTAGATTATACGGCTATACTTTGTAACCGATACGGTAGATAGACTTTGAACATCGCACTTTTTTGTTTTCGCCCGTTAGACTTTGGAACCAAAAATGGGAGGGGTAGAAAGAGAAAACGGTATGTGGGGTGTGGAATGAAGAAGTCCAGATAGTGGGACAGTACAACATTTGAGAGAGCATGGCTAAGGCATGGATGTGAGTGGTTCGGAATCCACGTTGAACTGTAGGTCCCGGTCTAATTAGCCTAATGTGTGCAAAAGATGACCGTAGAGTGACAAACTAAACCGCTGAATTATCGAAATGAATTTAATGATATTCAATTAAATCGCATTTTTAAAAGAAAAAATTATTTTTTTTAAAATAATTTGCACAAATTTACATTCTCAACAGGTATTTACAAAATATATTCACATTATTTGGATACCTACAATCCAAATGCAGAAAATAGTTTTTCAGTAAATTGAGAATCATTTTGTAAAAGACCTCAATAATTCTATCAAAAGGTTTTTCTACAGTAAATCGCATAAACATAACTTTAAACGATGAAATATGATTTACAATGTAATAACACCACTAATTTTTATGGAAAGTATCTTACAATATAGAGGGAGTACTGAATAATTCTTAAAGGAGCCAAAATCCACTTAAATATAATCAAACGAACTCGCGTTTTTTTAAATTCAGACTCGAAATCAACAGCTGTTACAAACGGAGCAAATTAATCATCAATTGGATGCTATACATTAAATGCAACACGGCGAATAAATATTTACTTTAGAAAATCCAAAACACCCTTTCGAAATAGTTAAATGAAACGTCACTCAATAAAGGATTTCATAGCCTCGAACCATCTCCCTCCAAGTCATTGTTCTATTACTTTTCTAGAGAGGCGAGAAAAAAAATGGTGCTTCTTTGAAAATTAAATCCCTTCCTTTGCTTTCAAGAAAAACTTAGTAATACTGCATGCGAGCAACCTTTTATGCTCCAGAAAGTTTCATAGGATGCGAGTGCTTTGTTATAGCATTTTGGGAATTGATAGGCCTTTCGCAAGATTATTGGCTTTCTGCGAGATTTTTCAAATGTGATTCTATTACAATAGTATCGGTTTCAATCTATCTACATTCTTTTTCTATCGCAGGCATTGGCGTGTGTTATCCTGTTGGCAGACACTGCAAGTGTATGATTTCAAACAGGTTAATACCTTTCTAATTTAGAATATTTTTCACTCTATTTGCAAGTTGACACTCCAATTTAAACGTTCTTTATTAAATTGCATTTTCTCTTTTTCGACACCTATTGAGAAATTTAAAAACTCCAAAATATATCACCGTACAGTTGAATAATTAACCGACTAGAAATAATACAAGCCATTTTTAATTAAGTTTAAAATTGTCCATTTTGATAAATAGAAAGCATTCTGTTTCATTTCGTATAATAGAAAGCATTCTGTTCCATAAAACTTGCTGCTTTCTAGATTTTAATTGCTTTATTTTAATACTCGTTTATTATCTGGTTTGTTAAATGAAAACTTAATTGTTATTCATTTTTTTTTTACGGTTTTGATGGGGATTAAGAATTGAAATGGAATATTTAAAAATCAAATATCATATATTTGTAAACATTTCATAATATTTTCGAGACATTTTTATAAAGTTTTCATTTGTGAAACTCTTTGACTGGAAGAAAACGACACATTTAAATAAACTTAATCTTCCGAGATATAATATTTTACATTTAATTTCAAGAATTTTGATAGAAAAATTTCGATGGAAACATTTATATCATGTAAATAAAATAATTTATTGCAGAATCTTTGACATATTTAAATTCTAGAAATCGTATTAATTTATGCTTGAAGCATTTTCTTTTAAAGTAAGAATCTGTTTAAAAATATTTGAAGGAATTAATGGTATTTTTGAAATTGATTAGTCTCTATTTCAAATTCATTATTATCTCTTTCTTAAATACAAATTTTTTTAATGATACATTTAGCATAAGTAACTTTGTTAATCCACCCATCTAACTGAAAGATTTCAAATAGATTTTTTTCTTTACACGTAATTGTGATATTATCAAGAGAAGAAAAAGTAAGAATCCACCATGTATTCCTGCAACAAAATATAGTTAGAAGAACTGAAAATTGATTGACTCTCCTTTCAACGACGGGTTGACCATTACGATAGATTATACGGGTATACTTTGTACGGTAGACTTTGAACTATGCACGCTTTTTTTTTTCTGCCGTTAGACTTAGAACCAAGAATGGGAGGAGGAAGAAAGAGAAAAGGAGTGTGCGGTGTGGAGTGAAGAGGTCTAGATAGTAGGGGAGTATAGCATTCGAGAGAAGAGTGCCAGGCAGTACGGAGGGTGTAGAGTACAAATTCGCTTAACGAATTGCTTTTAAGATGATTCTGTAAATAAATGTGTTTTTGTGATATGTGTTACAGTTACAGCTGTCTTAGCAAATTTTAATAAATATGGCAGCTAAACATCGCGTCATTACTTTGAGAAATAATTTAACTTATATCCATGAACAACACTGAATCGAGAACACGTCCGATCCTAATCTGTACTCATGGTTATTATTAATGACCGTTAGAGTGTATAGATTAATCCATAAAATTAAAAATGTTAGGAAACATGCAAATTTTTCTTAATACTTTAAAGGCTGATGCCGGAAATTCACGTCATTTGCAGAGATGTCAACCATTACAGAATATATTAACCTTTACTGAACAGTAATTTTCCATTTTTATTATTTGCAAAAATATCCAGGAATTCAGACTACACTTTCCACTACATACCGTCTTTAATCTGTTATGTAATAAATTGACTATTTTATTAGAAGAGAAAATTGCTTTATCTATTATCATCCTGTCATGATAAAATACCAGGGAATCCAGGCTCCATTTACCACTACTTTCAAGGAGGTTACATTAAAAAAAAGTAGCATATCTAAGTATAGTAGCAAGTATAGAATAAGTATATAAGTAGCATATATAAGAAAAGTAGCAAAACGTATTCTATTTTTGAAAAATATTGCAGAATTCTTCTGTTCGGCCACTTCAGAGGAAAAACCACCACTTGTCAACTCGCCGTAGAAGTCTCTCTCTTCTTACACCAAAATATCTTTTAAGAAAATTTGTCAAAGGGGGGGCCGGTCATCTTCCCTCATTTCTCATTGAGTAGACATTTTTCAGCTCATAATCTATCCCCAATCACGATGGAGTAACTCATGGTATAGTTCATTTGTCAATCTGTAATTGTTTCGACCTGTGAAGATCATACATACATTCGCTAATTTCTTGCCTCATTATACATGGCACCGAATATCTATCAGATTTGAAGTGACAGGTTGTTCTCATTAGTAAAAAATAGTAATTGCATGTAATATAACTAGTCACAATAAAGCTCATTAAATAATTACAATAAAGCTTATTATAAACCTATCGCATATCTTTCAAATAACATATATTCCTCTCTCCTGGGAATGAAATGCCAAAACTCTCCTCGTGAGAAAAAATGCTACAATAAAGTGATATATTATTACACTTTTTTTCGTGTACTGTTACTACCATTTATTGGAACTAATAAATGCATTATTTCAGTGGTGGGTCATTTTGAAAGTAAATTTATTGAATGTGCTAAAACAAAATAATAGTGTTGAAGAATATTTCCCTATGTGATGAAAAAGTTTAAATCTAGCACACTTAAAAATAATAAATAAATAAAAAGTCCACGCATTTTGTCGCATGGAATGGCGAACAGTGCAGTTATCGGAAAATCGGAAAAACTGAAGTGACATTTTGAAATAAAATAACAAGAGCAAATCTAAAGGCGACTATTTTATTGTTCGAAAAATCGAGTTGTCGGAATGGTTTTGGGGAGACTGTGGAGAAAGAGAAAAAAGAACGGAATAGAACGTGAAGAAAAGTGTCGTTGCCTAGCAGAAAAAATTTGGAATAAAGCAAATATTCCTGCATCCCAAAATATAGTCTGACAAAAAAGCATTTAACAGGCAAACATTCTAACAGAAAACGTTTTGTTTTTGATAAAAGCACGCGCATTGGGACGTGCATGCATTGATTTGCAGCCGAAAATGGAAGTGAAGGGAAATACAACTAGCCTTGTCACAGTTTAAGCTAGCATGCTTGTGTCGCCATTTTTCCGAATGATTTCCGATGAATGTTTGACATGATGTTGATTAATGTTTGAAAACACAACGTTCATGAATATTTTAACTTTTCTCGCAAATTTTTAATTATTAAACTAAAAAAATAATCGATGAATTGACGACGATTGCCTGATCTTTAACCTTTTTTAACTGGAAGTAATAAACATGTTGCAAGCCATTTCAAATTTGTTGAAGATTGGGCTGTATTTTTAAATTAAATTTTGCTTTAGCATACTTTATGCATAACTTTCTTAAGTTTGGTTATATTTCTTATATTTGCTGTCTAATCTGATATATGTTTAAAATATTTATTTCATTCAGTTTTCAGTTCAATTACTAATTCTAACTTAAATATATTCAGCCAATTCAGAAAAACATAATTTTACTAATAAAATATACATGATCATACTTGACATTTTTTCCAAAATCCAACTGCTGGTTTTATTTTATACTTCTTAAATGATTGCTTTTTAAAAACACTTTCTACATTCCTAATGTAACTATTTGATATGCAGAAAACTATGCACTTGAGTGACGCTTGTGAATTTTTCATTAAAAATATTTCTGCATATCTTCTTTGAAATTGACATGTTGGAAAAATTTCAAGAAAACTTAACTAGATATGTCACTAAATGACTCCATCAAAGAATTGCTGATTTCTTGCAAGTGTTTTTAGTAGCAGGCTTTCAGAAATTTAAACTGGTAATCGACGTGATCAATCAGTGCCACATTCTATTTTTGTCTTTCTCCATTTTTTACTTCGTTTTATTGTAACTTCCATGTGTTCTCTTTTTTAATTTGATGTCTGCTCCTTCGAAAAAGTTATCTCTATTTTCTACTACCTTACCAACGCTTTTTTAAAACTTTTTTTAATTACCCATTTATTTTATTTAATTTTTGTGTTCATGGTGGAAACAGTTGATCTGGTTTTTTCCACTATATTATAATTCCAAATTTTTGTTCACGTTTTTACATTTCTTTAAAAGTCCAATTCCATCGTTACCTTGCTGTTTTTAAATAAAAACGGAAGAAAATTTTTAAATTTAGTTCTTAAGCATAAGCAGTTCTTTAAATTTGAAACATTTGAGTACAAGAAATTTTTTTTTAGACTGAGCATGAAAAAAATATCTTTCATTCTCTATTTTTTCAATGAAACAAATATATATATTTAAGATGCTTTATTCTCTGACTTTTTGTTTCATATGTATTTTTAATAATATTTGTTTGCATATTATATATATAATGTATATATTTATTCAGAAAACATAATATATTAAAATAAAAAGAACACATTTATAAATATTAGTTATATATAATAGTATATTTGTTAAGATTTATAAAATATATATCTGCTTTATGAATATACTTCATTTCAAGATGTAATCAAGAAGATATTAAGAATTTTTATGACAAGGTTCGCAAATATCATGTGTAACATGATATGTATTTATTATTTATGCATATTTGCTTTATTGGAACCTATGGCTTATTGGAACTCAAAACCATACAAATTTGGTCACTTTACCGTAGAAACAAAATCAAAATTAAAAATGGAAAAGACCAAACATTCTTTAAAAAATGACCAAAAGGCCTTGTCTTGAAAAACAGTTTAAAACAAGTTAAATATTGTAAGGATAAAAATTTAAAATACAAGAAGCACCATAACAAAAACTCGTTGTGATTTGGACATGTTTTTCTCTTGCCTGCCTGTAAAGATTACACAAATCACCATTTTGTTCGAAGCTCTTTTTTTTCAGCATTAAACCTACATAAATTGATTTTTCTTGCTTTTAAAAGAAATATTTCAACGAGTAATACATAAAAAATATTTGTCTTACGAAATTACGGCAATCTTTCAAGTATTTCATTAAAAAAAAAAAATTGATGCTTGTAGTATAGCTTGTCACCATTATTTATGAGCAGGAACAGTACATGGTGGCTAGTATGAAAATGTGGGTTCAATTCTTACTCTAAGCATGAGCTGTTCTTATTTCTTTAAGAAATAAATGGTAATTGTAACAATGTCTCACATCGATATTCACCCTGCCTGGAGGTATTTTCTATGTTTTTAGCCACCATCATTATAACAACGTTACAAAAAAAAAAACATTTATCTTAATTACAATTTGCTTTCTGCCAAATGAAGATTGTTTATCATCTTTGGCAAAGATTTCTCTTCACTGAGAACTTTACAAATTTCTAAAATTGATTTCGCTGTCACAAAAGTACACTTGCTAGTGAAAATTTTTTTGAAAGCTATTTAACTTTATTCGTTAAAATTTAACAAAGAAATATGCAGTGGCTTAATATTTTTAAAAATATTATGTGTAAAATAATTTGCAATATATTTACATAATTATTTTTAATCTTTATGATCAATCGAATTGTGCGTCTTATAATTAGCACATTTTTGCATTAAAAGAAATTGTTTTACCCACTTGAGATCAGTTTAATGCAAAAATGAACTTAACTCATAAAGTCTTTCCATCTGCAAAATTCCATTCTAATGTTAAGAATATTTTAATGTTCATTTCTTCGATTATTCGATTTAACTATACGTATGTAGTCATATAGTATATAGTAAACAAAAGACTAGTATGTAGTAAACAAAATACTGTATAGTATGTAGTATACAGTACTGTATAATACTGTATAGTATGTAGTATATGTATATTGGTAATGTAGTAAACAAAAAGACTGATAGAAACTAATCTGATGTTTTTGCCTTTATGATGTTTGACCTCATCGATGATCTGCTTTTTCTGATATTTGATGATATGATATTTGATCCGGATCTGTTCTGATATTTTTTTCATGTTTGATCTGATCTTTTCTTTTCAGGTTTGATCTGAACTGTTCTTTCTCAAGTTTGATCTGATATGATCTGTTCTTTCTCATGTTTGATCTGATATGATCTTTTTTCTTTTTCATGTTTGAAATCTGTTCTTTCTCATGTTTGATCTGATATGATCTGTTCTTTCTCATGTTTGATCTGATCTGATCTTTTTCTTTCTCATGCTTGATCTGATCTGATCTTTTCTTTTTGATGCTTGATCTGATCTGATCTGATCTTTTCTTTCTGATGTTTGACTTGTTCTGTGATCTTTTCTTTCCGATGTTTGACTTGTTCTGATCTGATCTTTTCTTTCTGATGTTTGACTTGTTCTGATCTGATATTTTCTTTCTGATGTTTGACTTGATCTGAATCTTTTCTTTCTGATGTTTGATCTGATATGATCTTTTCTTTCTGATGTTTGATCTGATCTGATCTTTTTCTTTCTGATGTTTGATCTGATCTGATCTTTTCTTTCTGATGTTTGATCTGATCTGATCTTTTCTTTCTGATGTTTGATCTGATCTGATCTTTTCTTTCTGATGTTTGATCTGATCTGATCTTTTCTTTCTGATGTTTGATCTGATCTGATCTTTTCTTTCTGATGTTTGATCTGATCTGATCTTTTTCTTTCTGATGTTTGATCTGATCTGATCTTTTCTTTTCTGATGTTTGATCTGATTTGATCTTTTCTTTCTGATGTTTGATCTGATCTGATCTTTTCTTTCTGATGTTTGATCTGATCTGATCTTTTCTGATGTTTGATCTGATCTGATCTTTTCTTTCTGATGTTTGATCTGATCTGATCTTTTCTTTCTGATGTTTGATCTGATGATCTTTTCTTTTCTGATGTTTGATCTGATCTGATCTTTTCTTTCTGATGTTTGATCTGATCTGATCTTTTCTTTCTGATGTTTGATCTGATCTGATCTTTTCTTTCTGATGTTTGATCTGTTCTTTCTGATATTTGATCTGATTGATCTTTTTCTTTCTGATATTTGATCATTCTGATCTTTTCTTTCTGATATTTGATCTGATCTGATCTTTTCTTTTCTGATGTTTGATCTGATTTTTATCTGATCTTTTCTTTCTGATGTTTGATCTGATTTTTATTGATCTTTTTCTGATGTTTGATTGATCTGATCTTTTCTTTCTGATGTTTGATCTGATCTTTTCTTTCTGATGTTTGATCTGATCTGATCTTTTCTTTCTGATGTTTGATCTGATCTGATCTTTTCTTTCTGATGTTTGATCTGATCTTTTCTTTTCTGATGTTTGATCTGATCGATCTTTTCTTTCTGATGTTTGATCTGATCTTTTCTTTCTGATGTTTGATCTGATCTGTTCTTTCTGATATTTGATCTTCTGATCTTTTCTTTTCTGATATTTGATCTGATCTGATCTTTTCTTTCTGATATTTGATCTGATCTCTGATCTTTTCTTTCTAATGTTTGATCTGATTTTTATCTGATCTTTTTTTCTAATGTTTGATCTGATTTTATGATCTTTTCTTTTCTAATGTTTTTGATCTGATCTTTTCTTTCTAATGTTTGATCTGATTTTATCTGATCTTTTCTTTTCTAATGTTTGATCTGATCTGATCTTTTCTTTCTGATCTGATTTTATCTGATCTTTTCTTTCTAATGTTTGATCTGATTTTATCTGATCTTTTCTTTCTAATGTTTGATCTGGATCTTTTCTTTCTAATGTTTGATCTGATTTTATCTGATCTTTTCTTTCTAATGTTTGATCTGATTTTATCTGATCTTTTCTTTTCTAATGTTTGATCTGATTTTATCTGATCTTTTCTTTCTAATGTTTGATCTGATTTTATCTGATCTTTTCTTTCTAATGTTTGATCTGATTTTATCTGATCTTTTCTTTCTAATGTTTGATCTGATTTTATCTGATCTTTTCTTTTCTAATGTTTGATCTGATTTTATCTGATCTTTTCTTTCTAATGTTTTTGATTTTATGATCTTTTTCTTTCTAATGTTTGATCTGATTTTATCTGATCTTTTCTTTTCTAATGTTTGATCTGATTTTTATCTGATCTTTTCTTTTCTAATGTTTGATCTGATTTTATCTGATCTTTTCTTTCTGATGTTTGAGCTGATCTGATGCTTTGTTCAACAGTAATATTTTTTTTTTTTAATACATGTGTTCAAAAAATTTTTTAATACAATAATAATGACTTTTTTTTTAATGCTTGCGAGTTTGTGATTCTTATTTTCTCAATATATTATCATTTATAAATAATTCGTGTATCCTACCTAGAGTTTAGTTAAAGAAACCGGAAAATACTGTTTTGTGCAGAATTTTTTTCTTCCTGATATCAAATTCTGATTGTTTTCCGATTCAAATGAATTTTGGAATGTATAAAAAAAATTTTATCATATTATATATAAATAAATGTTTTACGTATTTTTAACAGTATAATTTTAATGGGGCTAAAACAAAATATGTACAATTTTGCTTGTTTTTTAAAATACCTTTAAAGAATTTTAATTAGTCGAAAAAAAATGACAATTCTGTGCTCTATAAAATATTATGGAGAACTATAAATTAGGTAATTTACTTATATTGTAATACAATACAGGTAATATTACAATATAGTATATACAATATGTAAAATTTTGGTTATTCTTTTTAAATACCTTTTAAAAAATTATAATTAGTACAAATAAGAAAAAGCAATTTTATAAAATTTTATGGAGGAATTTAAATTATTTACCTGAATTATATCAAACATTTCTTGAAATTTAATATCTTAAGTCAAATACAACTAAATATGATTTATGTGTTTAAATATACACCTGAATACATATATTTAGATATAATAATAAGAAATAATAATTAACAATTTAAAACAAATTTATTTGTTCAATTAAATAATTAGTAAAAATTGATAGAAAATAAAATATTTTAGAAATTTATATAGTCAGAATTAGAGTTTACATTTTAAAAATATATTTGTATGCTTTACATAAAACATTTTACTGTGAAATTATTTCAAGAAAAAAATCACGGAAGTTTTTATTTGTTAGGTTTTAGTAACAATAAGCGAAATAGAAATACATATTAAAAATCTGATTTTTAACTCATTACATCGTTGTATTTGCTTAAATTCTACACTTTACTGTTTCTGTGGAAAACAAGATTTACTTTTTTTTAAGTTTATACAATTCGTTTATTAAGAATGCTATTATTCTATCGTTGATGTATGGCCTAAAAGGAAAACATGCTGCATAAGTTTTCTTTTAAATAAATAAAAAATTCTTTCTACGATAGCTTTTTTTTTTTTTTTTTTTTGCTTTACACATCGCAAAGTTTTTGTCAAATTACTGGTTTCTAAATTGGAAAGAAATCTGATTTTCGTAAATCTAATTGACCTTTTACAAAAAGATAAAATTAAAATATATTTTTTGGTAACAAATAAAATGTGGATTCCTTTTATATACGTATTTTGCTACCAAATATATCGGTTTATTTTATACAAAAGATCTTCTCTTAAAACTTCTGTCATGGCCACATTCGTGATTTAATACATAATTGTATTCTCAAAAATTAAAGTGTATGGAAGCTTTATTTTATATATAAAATTTCAAAATGCAAGTTATTGGGAATTAAAAGTTATTCAATTTGATATTTAACTATAGAATTATGAAATAGAATTATAGTAAATGCTTACAGTAAAAATTACCATTCTGTTCTCAAAAATTAAAGGTTATGGAAGCTTTTTTTATATATAAAATTTCAAAAGGCAAGAAATTGGGAATTTAAAGTTATTCACTTTCATATTTAATGTGCAATTATAAAATAATATTGGATGTTTTTTACTACAAGCATTAGTACACAAAATTGAGATCTAAATAAGAACATTTTCAAATTAAATAACATATTATAAGCATGCTTGAAGAAATTTCTGGAAAAATGAAGTTTCATGAAAGGATTAATAAAACACATCGGTTAATTATTTAAAAAAAAAAGTAACAACAAAAAGTATGGTTTAAAAACAAAAGTATGATTGAAATTTCAAATAAATTCATTAAATTATCTAGCGGTAAAATGGTCAATTGTATAGCACGCTGGCCTTTGGTACCACAGACTTCACGTTAAAAATCCTGGCTGTGGAAAGGATGTTTGTTAGTGGTTCGAAATCCACGTTAAACTGTAGGTTCCGGTTTAATTAGACTAAATTGTGCAAAAACAATGACAGCAGAGGAAAGTCCAAATCAAATCCACCAAATTATCTAATGTGAATTTAATATATTTGCATTATAAAGATTCAATTAATTCGCATTTTTAAAAGAAATAATTTTGTAAATTTTTGCAAATTAATTTAATAAACTTTCTCAACTTGTATTTACTACATATTAAGTTATTTGGAAACCTATAATCCAAATACAGATAATAGTTTGTCTGACTATCTTGAACCATTTCGTTTTGACTATTGTGAACCACCATTGCAAAATACCACAATAATTCTATGAAAAGGCTTTTCTACAGAAAATCACATAAATATAACATTAAATTATGAAATATGATTTATAATGTAATAGCACTAATTTATATGGAAAGTATCTTACAATATATATTGAGAGAGTACCTTCTTAAAATTCTGGAAGAGCTAAAATCCACTTCAATCCAATCAAACGAACTAGCGTTTTTTAATTCAGACTCGAAAATCAACAGCTGTTACAAGCGGAGCAAATTAATCGTCAATTGGATGTTATACATTAAATGCAACTCGGGGAACAAATATTTACTTTAGAAAATCCCAAACACCCTTTCGAAATAGTTAAATGAAACGTCACTCAATAAAGGATCTCATAGCCTCGAACCATCTGCCTACAAGTCATTGTTCTATTACTTTTCTAGATAGGCAAGAGAAAAAAATGGCGCTTCTTTCAAAATTAAATTCCTTCCTTTGCTTTCAAGAAAAACTTAGTAATACGGCATGCGAGCAACCTTTTATGCTCCAGAAAGTTTCATACGATGCTAGTGCTTTGTTATAGTATTTTGGGAATTGATAGGCCTTTTGCAAGATTATTGGCTTTCTGTGAGATTTTTCAAATGTGATTCTATTACAATAGTATCGGTTTCACTCTATCTACATTATTTTTCTATCGCAGACATTCGCTTGTTATCCTATTGGAAGACATTGCACGTGTATGATTTCAAACAGGTTTATACGTTTCTAATTATTTTTCACTCGAAGGGGAATCTATTTGCCAGTTGACCCTTCAATTTAAACGTTCTTTATTGAATTGCATTTTCTCTTTTTCGACACCTATTGAGAAATTTAAAAATTCCAAAATATATCGCCTACGGTTGAATAATTAAGTAACTAGAAATAATACAAGCCATTTTTAATTAAGTTTAAAAGTTGTCCGTTTTGATTAGCAGTTCTGTAAATTGTATGGATAGAAAACATTTTGTTCCATGCACTTGCTGACGTTCTAGATTTTAATTAAGCTTTATTTTAATACTAGTTTATTATCTGGTGTATTAAGAATGAATAACAATTAGGTTTTCATTTTTCTTGTGGTTTTGATGGGGATTAAGGATTGAAATGGAATATTTAAAAATCAAATATCATCCATTTATAAACATTTCATAATAATTTCGAGATTTTTATTTTATAAAGTTTTCATTTTATAAAGCTTTCATTTGTGAAACTCGTTGAATAGAAAAAAAACGACACATTTAAATAAACTTAATCTTCTGAGATCTAATATTTTACATTTAATTTCAAACGTCTTGATAGAAAAATTTCGATGGAAACAGTTATATCTTGTAAATAAAATAATAATTTATTGCAGAATGATTGACATTTAAATTCTAGAAATCATATTAATATATGCTTGAAATATTTTCCTTTATCAAAATAAGAATCTGTTTTAAAATATTTAACGGAATTAATTGTATTTTTGAAATTAATTATTCTTGATTTCAAAAGTTTCTTAAATACAATTTTTTAATGAAACATTTAGCAGATGTAACTATGTTAATCCATCCAATCCAACCGTAAGATTTCAAATAGATTTTTTTTTCTTTACAGGTAATTAGGATGATATCAAAAATTTTTAAACTTTACAAAATAATAATAGATATTTGATTTAATTAAAAGAATTATCCGATCTTTTATGCTATAAGTTAATCATTTCCAGTGGTTATTGTTAGTGACCGTTAGGGTGTATTGATTAATCCATAAATTTAAAAATATATTGGGAAACATGCAAATGTTTCTTCACACTTTGAAGTCAGGTGCCGGAATTCACATCATTTGCAGAGATGCTAACCATTACGGAATGTATTAAAATTTTCTAAACAGTATTTTTCATTTTAAATTTGCTATTATATAATATTTGTTATCAGATTGGCTCAGGTTGTTCTCATTAGTACAAAAGACTAATTGCATATAATATAACTAGCCGCAATACAGCTAGTATACTGCAAATTTGAATGATGGGTTTATCATATATCTTTCAAATAACACACATTCCTCTCTTGGGAATGGAATGCCAAAAATTCTTCTCCAAAATAAATGCCACAATAAAAAGTGGTATATTATTACACTTGTTGGTTTTGATGTACTGTTACTACCAGTTATTGGTACTATTAAATGTATTAATTTCCGTTGTGGGTCATTTTCAAACTAAATTTGTTGTTAGTGTGCTAAAAACAAAATAATAGTGTTGAAGAATATTTCCTATGTGATGAAAAGCTTCAATCTAGCACACTTAAAAATAATATAAATAAAAAGTCCCGCGCATTTTGTCGCATGGAATGACGAACAATGCAGTTATCGGAAAAATCGGAAAAATTCGAAGTGACATTTTGAAATAAAATAACAGCAAATCTAAAGGTGACTGTTTTATTGTTCGAAAAATCGAGTTGTCGGAATGGTTTTGGGGAGACTGTGGAGAAAGAGAGAAAAAAGAACAGAATAGAACGCAAAGAAAAGTGTCGAAAAAATGGAATAAAACAAATATTCCTGCCTCCCAATATATAGTCTGACAAAAAAAACATTTAACAGGCAAACATTCTAACAGAAAACATTTTGTTTTGATAAAAGCACGCGCATTGGGACACGTGCATGCATTGATTTTAGCTGAAAATAAATACAACTAGCCTTGTCAATCAGTTTGAACTACCATGCTTGTATCGCCATTTTGCCAATTGATAAAGATTTAAAGAATGTTAATCAAAATTTAAATTTACATTTGTATTACGTATTGTAATTTTTATTTTCTGCTTGGTGTTTTATTACAATTGTTACTAATCTCAAAATCAGTTTACAATTTTAATATTAAATATTTATATTAAAAACCCATTGTTTAGTTTAAAATAAAAGTATATATCTTTTCACTTTATGTAAAAATTCTGCTTATTGCAGATGTCCCAGTAATTTTAAACATTATTGTGTCTACAATTATATAATTCTAAAACTTTTGTGTTCTAAAATACTGCAATAATATTCATTTTTATATTATTTTATGCAAAAAAACTAAAATCTAAGATAAATATTATAGCAAAAATTCCTCATGTTAAAAATAAACACAACACTGATAAATATTGTAACTTTCCTCCTTAATAATAATAATAGATGAAATGGCGATGATTCTCTGATGATGAATGTTTGACATGATTTTGATGATTGTTTTACAGGCTATTTAGATAAAAGGCGCATTCCCAAGTGAATTTTAAACATTATTCGGTTTACAATTATATAATTCTGAAAGTTTTTCTTTTTATGTTCTAAAAATACTACAATGATATACAGTTATCTCTATGCAAAAAAAATTAAATCTGATATAAATAGTATGGCAAAAATTTTTATGTCAAAAATAAACATAAGTCTAATGAATATTTTAACTTTTTCTCCCAAGCTTTAATTATTAAACTAAAAAAAAATCGATGAAATGGCGATGAATGTTTGACATGATTTTGATGAATGTTTGAAAATGATGATGATTGTTTTACACGCTATTTAGATAACGTACACATGCCCAAGCGAATTTTTAAACATCATTATGTTTACAAATATATAATTCTGAAAGATTATTTTTTACGATCTAAAATACCACAATGATATGATGCTATGCAAAAAATAAAATCTGGGATAAATAATGGCAAAAAGTTTTAGGTCCCATGAATGTTTAAACTTTTCTCCAAAACTTTAATTATTAAACTAAAAAACAAAATAATGGATGAAATGACGACAATTGTCTGATCTTGAACTTTTTTTTAAATTCTAAATAGTAAAATTTTATAAACCATTTTTAAATTCTGTTGAAGATTGGGTTGTATTTAAATTTAAATTTAGCCTTGCTTTAGCATACTTTATGCATAACGTTCTTAATTTTGGTTAAATTTCTTTTTTTGTTTGCTATCTAATCTGATATTTACTTAAAATATTTATTTCATTCAATTTTGATGAAAAGGAAAATTATTAATTCTAACTTAAATATATTCAGCAATTTAGAAAGTATAATTTTACTAATAAAATATAAATTATCACACTTGACATATTTTTCAAAATTTAATCTGTCTAATCTGATATATGTTTAAAATATTTATTTCATTCAATTTTGATGAAAAGGAAAATCATTTTCTAACTTAAATATATTCAGCAATTTAGAAAGTATAATTTTACTAATAAAATATAAATTATCACACTTGACATATTTTTTCAAAATTCTAATCTGTCTAATCTGATATATGTTTAAAATATTTATTTCATTCAATTTTGATGAAAAGGAAAATTATTAATTCTAACTTAAATATATTCCAGCAATTTAGAAAGTATAATTTTACTAATAAAAAATATAAATTATCACACTTGACATATTTTTCAAAATTCTAATCTGTCTAATCTGATATATGTTTAAAATATTTATTTCATTCAATTTTGATGAAAAGGAAAATTTTTTAACTTAAATATATTCAGCAATTTAGAAATATAATTTTACTAATAAAATATAAATTATCACACTTGACATATTTTTTTCAAAATTCTAATCTGTCTAATCTGATATATGTTTAAAATATTTATTTCATTCAATTTTGATGAAAAGGAAAATTATTAATTCTAACTTAAATATATTCAGCAATTTAGAAAGTATAATTTTACTAATAAAATATAAATTATCACACTTGACATATTTTCAAAATTCTAATCTGTCTAATCTGATATATGTTTAAAAATATTTATTTCATTCAATTTTGATGAAAAGGAAAATTATTAATTCTAACTTAAATATATTCAGCAATTTAGAAAGTATAATTTTATAATAAAATATAAATTACACTTGACATATTTTTCAAAATTCTAATCTGTCTAATCTGATATATGTTTAAAATATTTATTTCATTCAATTTTGATGAAAAGGAAAATTATTAATTCTTAACTTAAATATATTCAGCAATTTAGAAAGTATAATTTTACTAATAAAATATAAATTATCACACTTGACATATTTTTCAAAATTCTAATCTGTCTAATCTGATATATGTTTAAAATATTTATTTCATTCAATTTCGATGAAAAGGAAAATTATTAATTCTAACTTAAATATATTCAGCAATTTAGAAAGTATAATTTTACTAATAAAATATAAATTATCACGCTTGACATATTTTTCAAAATTCTAATCTGTTAATCTGATATACGTTTAAAATATTTATTTCATTCAATTTTGATGAAAGGAAAATTATTAATTCTAACTTAAATATATTCAGCAATTTAGAAAGTATAATTTTACTAATAAAATATAAATTATCACACTTGACATATTTTTCAAAATTCTAATCTGTCTAATCTGATATATGTTTAAAATATTTATTTCATTCAATTTTGATGAAAAGGAAAATTATTAATTCTAACTTAAATATATTCAGCATTTTAGAAAGTATAATTTTACTAATAAAATATAAATTATCACGCTTGACATATTTTCAAAATTCTAATCTGTCTAATCTGATATATGTTTAAAATATTTATTTCATTCAATTTTTGATGAAAAGGAAAATTATTAATTCTAACTTAAATATATTCAGCAATTTAGAAAGTATAATTTTACTAATAAAATATAAATTATCACACTTGACATATTTTTCAAAATTCTAATCTGTCTAATCTGATATATGTTTAAAATATTTATTTCATTCAATTTTGATGAAAAGGAAAATTATTAATTCTAACTTAAATATATTCAGCAATTTAGAAAGTATAATTTTACTTTAAAATATAAATTATCACACTTGACATATTTTTCAAAATTCTAATCTGTCTAATCTGATATATGTTTAAAATATTTATTTCATTCAATTTTGATGAAAAGGAAAATTATTAATTCTAACTTAAATATATTCAGCAATTTAGAAAGTATAATTTTACTAATAAAATATAAATTATGTTTTGACATATTTTCAAAAATTCTAATCTGTCTAATCTGATATATGTTTAAAATATTTATTTCATTCAATTTTGATGAAAAGGAAAATTATTAATTCTAACTTAAATATATTCAGCAATTTAGAAAGTATAATTTTACTAATAAAATATAAATTATCACACTTGACATATTTTTCAAAATTCTAATCTGTCTAATCTGATATATGTTTAAAATATTTATTTCATTCAATTTTGAAGAAAGGAGAAAAAAAAAAAATGCAAATTCTAACTTAAATGTATTCAGCAAGTCAGAAAACATAATTTTACTAATAAAATATACATTATCATGCTTGACATATTTTAAAAATTCAATTGCTTCTTTTATTTTATGCTTCTGTAATTGTTTTTAAAAACACTTTTTACATTCTAATATAAACTTTTAATATGCAGAAACTATGTAAATGAATGACGCTTGTGTATTTTCCATTAAAAAAAGTATGCTGTATATATCTTCTTGAAAATTGACATGTTGGAAAAAATTTTCAAAAAAAACTTAACTAGATATGTCACGAAATGACTCCATCAAAGAAATGTTGATTTCTTGCAAGTGTTTTTAGTAGCAACCTTTCAGAAATTTAAACTGGTAATCGACGTGATCAATCAGTGCCACATTCTATTTTTGTCTTTCTCCATTTTTTTACTTCGTTTTATTGTAACTTCCATGTGTTTCTCTTTTAATTTGATGTCTGCTCCTTCGAAATGTTCTTTATCTTTATTTTTCTACTACCTTACCAACGCTTTTTTAAAAGTTTTTTAAATTACCCATTTATTTTATTTTATTTTTTTGTGTTCATGGTGGAACCAATTGATCTGGTTTTTCTCCGCAGTATTAAACTTTTCAAATTTTGTTCTCGTTTTTATATTTCTTTTGAGTTTCAATTCCATGGTTACTTCGCTGTTTTTAAACAAAAAATGAGAGAAAATTTTTAAATTTAATGAGCAGACATAAACAGTTCATTAAATCTGAAACATTTGAGTACAAGAAAGTTTTCTTTTTAAAATTGAGAATGAAAATCTTTCATTCATTATTTTCAAGGAAACAAATATATATTTAAGATGTTTTACTCTCCGACTTTTTTTCTTCTTCTATATTTATAATAATATTTGTTTACATAATATATATATATATATATTTGTTCAGAAAAACATAATTAATATATTTGAAAAATAACATATTTGTAAATATTATTATTTATAGTAATATATTTGCTCAGATTTTAAAAATATATAACTGTGTTTTGAATGTATGTATATATTCCATTCCAAGTTGTAATCAAGAAGATATCTAGAATATTTTATAACTATGTTCGCAAATATCATGTGTAACATGACATGTGTTATTATTTATGCATATTGTTTTATAAATGGGAATCATAACATAAAATATGCGATTGTTACCTATGGCTTTATTGGAACTCAATTAATACAAATTTGGCCACTTACCGTAGAAACAAAATCAAAATTACAAATGGAAAAGACCAAACATTCTTAACAAAAATGATCAAAAGGCCTTAAAACAGTTTAAAACAAGTTAAGTGTTGTAATGATAAAAATTTAAAAAGCTAGAAGCACCATAATAAAACACCTTGTGATCAGGACACAAGGAGTTTTATTATAAGTCCAGTAAAGAGTACACAAATCACCATTTTGTTTAAGTTCTTTTCTAGTCTTAAATCTAACATAAATTGATTTTTCTTGATTTTAAAAGAAATATTTAGTAATAGATAAAAATACTTGTCTTATGAAATTCTCGTTCAGTATAGCTTGTCACCATTATTTATTAGCAGGATTACTTGGTGGTTAGTATGAAAAATGTCGGTTCAATTCTTACTCTAGGCATGCGCTGTTCTTATTTCTTTAAAAGTAAGTGGTATTTGTAACAATGTCTCGCATCAATATTCACACTGCCTGGATGTCTTTTATATGTTTTTAACCACCATCATTATGATAACGTTATTAAAAAAAAAATTATCTTAATTACAATTTGCCTTCTGCCATCTTTTGCCAAATGAAGTTTATTAACTTTGGCAAAGAGTTCTTTTCACTGATAATTTACAAATTTCTAAAAATGATTTCTCTGTCGCCAAAATACATTTGCTAGTGAATAAATTGTTTGTTTTGAAAGCTTCTTAATTTTATTCGTTAAAATTTAACAAAAGAAATATCCAGCAGCTTAATACTTTCAAAAAATATTAAGTGTAAAATAATTTGCAATATTTTACATAATTACTTACAATCTTTATGATTAATCGAATTACTTGTGTTGCCATTAACACATTTTTGGCATTAAAGAAATTTTTTTTCCTCTTAAGCTCATATTTTCTTGAAACAGATCTCAACTCATAAAGTCTTTCCATCTGTGAAATTCCATTCTAATGTTAATGATATTTTAATGTTCTTTTCTTCGATTATTCGATCTAACTAAACGTGTGTAGCTATGAAATTATCTTAGTAGTATATAATTCTTAGTAGTATTCTATTTTTAGTGCAATAATTAAAGTTTGGAAGAAAAGTTAAAAATATTTATCAGAATTGTGTTTATTTTTAGCATGAAACATTTTTGCATATTATTTATTTCAGATTTTAATTATTTGCATAGCCATAAATGGATTATTGTAGTATTTTAGAACATAAAAAAATCTTTCAGAATTATATAATTGTAGACATAACAATGTTTAAAAAAAAAATCACTTGGACCTGTGCACTATATGTAGACAATCTGTCTATTCTTTAAATATAGAGAAAATATGTACACTATAGTGTCAAAAGTGAAACCAGTTTTCAATTTAAATTTCCCGGCCATATGGTATTTCAATTTTTTTCTTTTTTTTTAGGTTGATGGCACTGTCCTGCATCTGTGTGAATTTGACGTCAAAATATTCATTAATGTTTGAGTTACGCTTGGCTTTGTGAGACGCTAAAACTGATTCCGGCGATTTTTGAAATGTCTCTTCAATCGACTCAAAATGTTGTCCGCGGAGTGGTTTTTGAGTTTAGGTAATAGCCAGAAGCCCACGATGCTAAATCAGGTGAATACGGTGGTTGTGGAACGCCATTTTCATTTTGGAGAAAAAGTCACGAAGAATCGATGCTGTGTGAGGTTGGCGCATTCGGTGTTTTCGGTACCAATAACCAGATTTGAAGGGTTGACGCCCAAAATGGAATTGAAAGATAATTTTGAAATTCCAACACCATCAGCAAGGTCTCTAATTGTAAATCGACTTTTTTTTTGCAAGCACCAAATCTTTTTAATTTTTAGGCGTGAGCTTCGTTGATTGAGGTTGGTGGTCGACCAGAGGACTGTTCTTCTTCAACGCGTTCTCTGCCTTCTTTGAACTGTTTATACTACTTGTAAAAATTTCTTTCCGATATTGTTTGCTCTCCGAATGCCTTTTGCAACATTCTATACGTTTCCGCAAACAAAATTTAAAGCAAGTTCTTTGCTCAATTAATGCAGGCATATCAAAAATCGCCGAAATCAGTTTTGGCGTTTCGCAAAACAAAGCCTAACTCAAAAACTAATAAATATTTTTGACGTTAAATTTCACCCAAATGACAAGGACAGTGCCAACAACCTAAAAGAAAAAAAATTGAAATACCATATGCCTGGGAAATTGGTCTTACTTTTTGGACACAGTAGTACTTTATATTTCAAAATAAATATTTATTATTAAAAATATAAACTAGTTTGAACGTTAGTAATAAGTTTAATAAAAATTACAATACGTATATACAAATATAAATTTGAATTCTTAATTAACATATTTTTACAACTTAATCATATGGAAAAGGGCAATACAAACATGTTAGTTTAAACTGTATTGCCAAGAAGACTAGTTTATTTTCCCTTCCCTTCCATTTCAGCTGCAAATCAATGCCTGCACGTGTCCCAATGCGCGTGCTTTTATCAAACAAAACATTTTTCTGTTAGAATGTTTGCCTGTTAAACACTTTTTTTTTTCTCAGACTATATTTTGGGATGCAGGAATATTTATTTTATTCAATTTTTTTCACAAGGCAACGACACTTTTCTTCATGTTCTATTCTGTTCTTTTCTTCTTTCTCCACATCTCCCCCAAACCATTTTGACAACTGGATTTTCGAACGATAAAATAGTCACCTTTAGATTTTCTCTTGTTATTTTATTTCAAAATGTCACTTCGAATTTTCCGATTTTCCGATAACTGCATTGTTCGCGATTCTGTGCGACAAAATGCGTGGTTTTTTTATTTATTATTTTTTAAGAGATACGTTAGTTTTAAAACTTATTCATCATCTAGCAAAAAAGGCCTCAATCACTAATATTTTCCCAGCACACTAACAATAAATTTAGTTTGAAAATGACCCACCCCGGCAATTAATATACTTAATAGTTCAATAACTGGTAGTAATAGTACATCAAAAAAACCGGTAGTATACCATTTGTGGCATTTTTTTCTCATGAGAAGAGTTTTGTCATTTCATTCCCAGGAGAGAGGAATATATGTTCATTGAAATATATATTATAAACCCATCACTCTAGTTTAGCAGACAAGCACATTGTGGCTAGTTACATTACAGTTCAATTAATGTTTGTATTAATGAGAGCAACCTGTCACCCAATTTGACAGCAGATATTAGGTATCATGTATAATGAGATTGTTGAAGTTAGTGATTGTCTGTGCGACCTTCACAGGTCGAAACAACTAACTGAATATGGACTATAGCATGAGTTGTTCCCTCGTGATCGGGTATCGACCATGAGAAATATATACTCCAATAAGAAGTGAGGGAAGCTGACTCTTGATGGATTTTCTTAACAGGAGATTTTGGGTGAAGAAGGGAGATAGTTCTGCGACGAGTAGACACGAAGTGTTGTTTTTCTCTTTTTCTGAAAGTGATTGAACAGGCCGGAATTTCCCCCTGTTTTCCCTTGTCGTTTCGCGAATCACGCCGTGTGATAATTAAGGTCTGCCGCTGACCAAACAATTATATTCAATGTAGACTCAAGAACTCTGAAAAATATCCGAACTTGGAGTCAACTGCATTTGTATATCTGATTTATATCCTTAATATTCATTTTTTGTAAATAGAGTTCTGTATATATGTATATAATGCTTGTAAATAAAAATTAAAGTGTTCTCGTGAACCTAGAAATGGCCCTCTTCTTGAAGGCTTTTTTAAATCTAGTATAGGCCGAGACGTTACATTATAAATGCTTTCTTTATTAAGTTGGGTTTGTTTTCGGGTTTTGTAGTTTATAATTCATTTTTCTACTATATATCTAATTTCTACTATATATCTATTAACTAATTTCACTAATTATAACAATGTACGCTGGCGTTTTCAAATAAATATTTTTGCTACCTTATAAATGTATAAACATTACATGAAAATTTTGTTATAAAATGATATTGAATCTTATAAATAACTAATCCTGACGAACTGAAATATTATTAATAATATTGTACAATAAATAAATACCTAGTTTCAAATATAGTATGAAAAGAAGTTGCAATTTTTTACCAATTATTATAACTCGTCAACTGGTTCATGGACTAGGTCTAGATGTTGCAGTCGACCGAATAGGATAAGAAACAACAATAATAACCACAACAAAAATGTGTTATAAACTTTAAAAAAATGCTGTTACAATTATAAGATTGCTGCTGTTACAATATTCTAATAAAAACTGCAATCAAAATTAAAATTCATAAACACGTTTTTTCAAGAATTGGATATAATACTTTTTTGCTACTTTTCTACACCTACTCTATACTTAAATATGCTGCTTTTCTTAATAAGACCTCCTTGTAAGTGGAGAATTAATAGAAAACTTTTTTGCTACGTTTCTTATGTATGCTACTTTTTCTACACTCACTCTATACTTAAATATGCTACTTTTCTTAATAAGACCTCCTTGCAAGTAATGGTAAATGGATCTTGGATTCCATTTCCTGGCATTTTATCACATGATAATAATAGCAACTTTTCTCTTCAAACAAATACAATAGTCACTATATATATGGAAGACTGTATGCCGTAAAAAGCACAGAGTCATAATTACGCATATTTTTTTAAATATTAATCAAAAAAAGTGAAAAAAAAATAATAACGGTCATAAATAATAATCATGAGTACAGATTAGGGCCGAATATAGGTGTGGTCTTGTTACAATGTTGTTCATGGATATAAATTAAATTATTTCTCAGCTATGTTTAGCTGTTCTATCTATTAAAATTTGCTAAAACAACACTGCACAACTGCAACACAACACACAAATATTTACAAAATCATCTTAACCAGTTCGTTCTTGCGCCCTTCGTACTGCCTTCAGTTCTTTTCTCGAATGTTGTAATCTCCTTACTATCTGGACCTCTTCACTCCACACCGCACACTCCCTTTTCTCTTTCTCCCTTCTCCATTCTTAGTTCCTAAGTCTAATGATCGGGAAAAAAAAATGTTCAAAGTTCAAGCGTGCAAAGTGTAGCGTAGCGTACAAAGTATACTCGTATAATCTATCGTAATGGTCAACCCGTCCTTGAAAGGAGATTCTATCGACTTTAAACTCTTTTGTTAGTTAGATTTTGTTTCGAGAAGACATGGTGGATCCTTACTCCATGTATTCGGAAAATTCTTAACTTATAGCATAAAAGATCGGATAATAGAAAGTTTTTGCATAACGTTTTTTTATCGTCCGATATTTTTCTTCCTAGCGCGCATGATCATAGGAAACATTGTATCTATTGCGCATGCGCATCTGTAATAGTGCACTACTGAGCTATTCCTATGAGTATGCGCGCTAGGAAGAAAAATATCGGACGATAAAAAACGTTATGCAAAAACGCTCTATTATCTTCAATCAAATAAATTAGCTATTATTATTCTATAAGGTTTAAAAAAAAATTTAAATTTCAACACAATTACCTATAAAGAACAGTAATGACGCGATGTTTAGTTGCTCTATTTATTAAAATTTGCTAAAACAGCACTGCATAACTGCAACACAACGCACAAAACACAAATATTTACAAAATCATCTTAAAAACCAGTTCGTTCTTGCACCCTCCGTACTGCTTGCAGCTCTACTCTCGAATGTTGTAATCTCCTTACTATATGGACCACTTCACTCCACACCGCATACTCCCTTTTCTTTTTCTCCCTCTTCCCATTCTTGGTTCCAAAGTCTAACGGGCGGGGGAAAAATGGGCAAAGTACAGGGTCTATCGTACCGTGCAAAGTATACCCGTATAATAAATCTACCGTAAGGGTCAACCCATCCTTGAAAGTAGAATATATCAGCTTTAAACTCTTTTGTTAGTTATATTTTGTTTCGGGAAGACATGGTGAATACTTCCTTCGTGTATTCTGAAAATTCTTAACTTATAGCATAAAAGATCTGATAATATCTTCAATTAAATAAATTAGCTATTCTCATTTTATACGGTTTTCAAAAATTTTAATACCATCACAATTACCTGTGAAGAAAAAAAAAATTGATTTGAAAACTTTTAGTTACATTGGGTGGATTAACGTAGTTACATATGCTAAATGTATCATTTAAAAAATTTGTATTTAAGAAAATTTGAAATAGAGATTAATTAATTCCAAAAATTTCATTAATTCTTTCAAATATTTTAAAACAGATTCGTATTGTGCTAAAGGAAAATATTTCAAGCATAAATTAACATGAATGTTAGAATTTAAATACGTCAGTCATTCTGTAATAAATTATTATTTTATTTACAAGATATAACTGTTTCCATCGAAATTTTTCTATAAAAACGTTTGAAATTGAATGTAAAACATTAGATCTCAGAAGATTAAGTTTATTTAAATGTGTCGTTTTCTTCTATTCAACGAGTATCACAAATGAAAGCTTTATAAAAATGTCTAGAAATTATTATGAAATATTTACAAATAGATGATATTTGATTTTTAAATATTCCATTTCAGTTCTTAATCCCCTTCAAAACCACAAGAAAAATGAAAACCTAATTGTTATTCATTCTTAATACACCAGATAATAAACGAGTATTAAAATAAAGCTTCATTAAAAATCTAAAACGCAGCAACTGTATGGAACAAAATGTTTTCTATCCATACAATTTACAGAACTGCTAATCAAAATGGACAACTTTGAAACTTAATTAAAAATGGCTTGTATTATTTCTAGTTAGTTAATTATTCAACTGTATGCGATATATTTCGAAATTTTTAAATTTCTCAATAGGTGTCGAAAAGAGAATGCAATTTAAATTGGAGTGTCAACTTGCAAACAGATTCCCCTCGAGTGAAAAATATTCTAAATTAGAAACGTATAAACCTGTTTGAAATCATACACTTGCAGTGTCTTCCAATAGGATAACAACGCGAAAGTCTGCGATAGAAAAAGAATGTAGATAGATTGAAACCGATACTATTGTAATAAAATCACATTTGAAAGCCAATAATCTTGCAAAGGGGCCTATCAATTCCCAAAATACTATAACAAAGCACTAGCATCGTATGAAACTTTCTGAGCATAAAAGGTTGCTCGCATGCCGTATTACTAAGTTTTTCTTGAAAGCAAGGAAGGAATTTAATTTTGAAAGAAGCGCCATTTTTTTTTCTCTTGCCTCTCTAGAAAAGTAATAGAACAATGACTTGGAGGCAGATGGTTCGAGGCTATGAGATCCTTTATTGAGTGACGTTTCTTTTAACTATTTCGAAAGAGTGTTTGGGATTTTCTAAAGTAAATATTTGTTCGACGAGTTGCATTTAATGTATAGCATCCAATTGACGATTAATTTACTTCGCTTGTAACAGCTTTTGTTTTCGAGTCTGAATTTCAAAAAACGCGAGTTCGTTTGACTGGATTTAAGTGGATTTTGGTTCCTTTTCAGAATTATAAGAACGTACTCTCTATATTGTAAAATACTTTTCCATATAAATTAGTGTTATTACCTTATAAATTATATTTCATCATTTAAAATTATATTTATGTTATTTTCTGTAGAAAAGCATTTTTGACAGAACTATTGCGCTTTCAAAATTTTGTTTGTAAATGGTCAGAAAAACTATTTTCTGCATTTCGATTATAAGTATCTGAATAACGTTAATATATTTTTGTAAATGCAAACTTTTTAAATTATATTAATTAATATATTTAATCAAAATTTTAAAAAGAAAAATACTGTTTAGCAAAAGTGTTAATATATTCCATAACGGTTGGCATCTCTGCAAATGACGTGAATTGCCGAATGACGGGAATTGCCTTCAACATGTTAAGAAAAATATGTTACCAAATATATTTTTAATTTTATATATTAATCCATACACCCTAAAGGTAAATAACAATAATCATGCATTTTGAAAATTTTTAATTTATAGCGTAAAAGTTCTGGTAATATTTTCAATTAAATAAACTAGTTATTATTTTATAAAAATTTAAGAAAATGGATAACATCATAATTACCTGTAAAGAAAAAAATCTATTTGAATTCTTTTAGTTAGATTGGAGGAATTAATGCCATTACATATGCAAAATGTATCATTAAAAATTTAATTAATTCCAAAACATTTTAAAAACGGTTCTTCCTTTTGCTAAAAGTAAAATATTTCAAGCATAAATTAATACGATTACTAGAATCTAAATACGTCAGTCATTCTGTAATAAATTATTTTACTTACAAGATATAAATATTTCCATCGAAATTTTTCTATCAATATGTTTGAAATTAAATGTAAAATATTAGATTTCAGAAGATTAAGTTTATTTAAATGTGTCGTTTTCTTCTATTCAACGAGAGTTTCACAAATGAAAGCTTTATAAAAATGTCTCGAAATTATTATGAAATATTTACAAATAAATGATATTTGATTTTTAAATATTCCATTACAATTTTTAATCCCCATTAAACCACGAAAAAAAATGAAAACTTAATTGTTATTCTCTATTAATACACCTGATAATAAACGAGTATTAAAATAAAGCTTAATTAAAATCTAGAAAGCTGCAAGTGTATGGAAAGACATGTTATCCATTATAAAATCTACAGAACTGCTAATCAAAATGGACAACTTTGAAACTTAATTAAAAATGGCTTGTATTATTTCTAGTTAGTTAATTATTCAACTGTAGGTGATATATTTTTGGAATTTTTAAATTTCTCAATAGGTGTCGAAAAGAGAAAAATTCAATTTAATAAAGAACGTTTAAATTGGAGTGTCAACTTCCAAATACATTCCCTTCGAGTGAACAATATTCTAAATTAAAAACGTATAAACCTGTTTGAAATCGTACACTGGCAATGTCTTCCAATAGGATAACAACGCGAGTGTCTGCGATAGAAAAAGAATGTAGATAGATTGAAACCGATACTATTGTAATAGAATCACATTTTGAAAAATCTCGCAGAAAGCCAATAATCTTGCAAAAAGGCTATCAATTTCAAAATACTATAACAAAAGCAATCGCATCCAATGAAACTTTGGGAGTATAAAAGTTTGCTCGCATGCAGTATTACTAAGTGTTTCTTGAAAACAAAGGAAGGGATTTAATTTTGAAAGAAGCGCCATTTTTCTCTAGAAAAGTAATAGAACAATGACTTGGATTCAGATGGTTCGAAGCTATGAAATCCCTTTATTGAGTGGTTTAACTTTTCCAAAGGGGTTTTCTAGTAAATATTTGTTCGACGAGTTGCGTTTAATGTATATCATCCAATTGACGATTAATTTGCTCCGCTTGTAACAGCTGTTGATTTCGAGGTCTGAATTTAAAAAAGCCAGTTCGTTTGACTGGATTTAAAGTGGATTTTGGCTCCTTTTCAGAATTATAAGAACGTACTCTCTATATTGTAAGATACTTTCCATATAAATTAGTGTTATTACATTATAAATCATATTTCGTCATTTAAAGTTATAGTCATGTGATTTTCTGTAGAAAGGCATTTTGATAGAACTATTTTGCGCTTTCAACAAGTTGGTTTTAAATTGTCAGAAGGACTATATTCTACACTTCGATTATAAGTATCCAAATAACGTGAATATATTTTTGTAAATAAATGCTGTTGAGGATGTGAATGTTATTCTTTTTGAATGCGATTTATTTAACTTGAATATAATTGAATTTCTTAATTTATTTGAATGCGATTTAATTGAATCCTGAATATCCGAATGCTTAATTTATTGCTGATTGCTAGAATAAAAATAGTATTAATTCTAAACAATTAATTATATTTTAATAATATTTTGTGTGTAATTTACAATATAACCTCAGATAATAGAAATTTTATTTTGAATATTTGTTATTACGTTTATTTCAGCGAAATGGTTTGGCCTTCTTTTCATCGTAATTTACTTTCGTTGCTGTATTATGAAATTTGTTAAAATTATTATAATATACTTTGGCTTATTATGGAATTGTTTTTTTCTCTTAGTCAAATATTTTATTTTTTTTTTGCGGTTTTCTAATTTGAAGATATATAAATTCATAAAAGTGTAATCTGTGGATTCAAAGTGGTTGAATATTTTTGTTTTTTACATTTAGAATGTTTTTATTTTGTAAGATTTGGCTATAATATTTTTTGTATTAATGACTAAAAATATTATAGTTTATTTTACTTAAAAAATTGCTTTTCATATTTTTGTTGAAATTGGTATTTGTTTGATTCCACATCGTGTTCACTTAAAAAATTCAGATAATGTTTTTTTTCAAAATATTCATTAAAATGTTTTGACAAAAAAAAAAAAAAAAAAAATCATTTGTTATTTTTTAACATGAATCAATCTTTTTCATTAACTTTCGTCTGCATTATTCTTGAACTGCATTTGCAATTATGTTAGTTTATCATGTTTCTTTTGAATTATGCCCTTTTTTTTTTTTTTGTATCATGTTGTTGATATGATTTTCCTTTTAATGATGTGTCTTGGTAATTGAGGTGAATAAATCTTTCTTGTAAGCAATCGAAATAAAAGTATGTATGTGAAATTAACCAATTATGTTGTGCAATTGTGGTATCTGTCGTTTTTTGAATATTGTAAATTGAATTTTTAAAAGATGAATATCTATATATTGCAAGTATATTCATAGGCATCTTTTAAATTAAAAATAGTAAACCTCATTTGGAATTAATAATAGATTAGTTTAGTATAATAATAGACTGTGGGTCTATATAGTTGTAATAGAAGAAAATGTACAACGAACTGCACCTGAATATATTTTTTTTATCATGTATTAATCGGTCAATCAGTAGATAAATTGAGTTCCAGTAATAAAATTTGAAAAAGGTTCTAACTCGTCATAATTTTTCCTTTCTGAATTAAATAAAATCTTATTTAAAAATATGAGTGTATTGGTATTAAAAGAAAATGTAAGTCAATTTAAAAATTCAGTATTTTTTTTTTATTAAATTTTCTCGGATAATCATGGATCAACTGGAGACTTCTGTGTGTTTGTAACGCGCATAATTTTTCTTTTCTTTCAATTAAATTAAAGTTATAGTATAATTGTAATAAATGAAAAATGTACAAATAACTGTATTAGGAATATTTTTTTTTTTATCGAGTGTCACCAGCCAATCATAGGATCAATTAGATACTGGACTATGCAGTTTGAAAGGTTCTAATCTCATATAATTTTTTCCTTCAGTTAGTAATTTAGAAATTTTTTAAAAAGTGGTATAGTATAATGGTAATAAAAAAGAAAATGTCAATAAACTGCACAGGAATATTTTTTTTTTTTGTTATTAAAGACACTGGCCAATCATAGTCAACTGAAGACTACATTGTAAATTTGAAAACGGTTCTAACTCATTATATTTCTTTCCTTCAATTAAATTAAATTTTATTAATTATAATTACTCAAATTTGTGAAGATTATTTATTGAAACTTAACAACTATTTACTATAATATTCAAATAAAAGGAATGATAAAGAGGTTTTTTGATTTTGAACCCATAAATAAGTTGATTTTGGGTACATTCGTTATTACAGTTTTCCAGGAATATAGATATTGTGTTTAAAAGTTGTTTTTTGATCTATCAATCTCGTATTATTTCAATGAACAGAGATTTATTTTCAGAATAACATAAATCTTAATCTTGTAAAATTAATTAATTTATTTGTTGGATTTTTCCTTTTTTTCTATAATGTTAAAATGTCCTGGGGGAATTGAAACGTCAATTTTGATAGTTACCTTGATTATCTGACACAAACGCATATTTGAAACTACAAGCTTTGGTAGTACAATTATAAAGTGTTGTTTATATTTAAGAAGCGCCCCAGGTGTGTGGATTTACTGCTAATTTGTACCGTTGTTCTCGCAGATTTATTTCATTGTAATTTGTCATTCAGTAATTAAGATCGTTACGAAACGTCATAGTGTTTGTGCACTAACTTGAATAATTAAAGCCTTTAAATCTAATTGGCTTTGGGAATTAAGCATCCACATTTACAAAGAATTTCCCATTTATTGAAATAAACTTCAAATTAAAATGTCTCAATATGAGAAAGTTATTAAATTTGAAAACATAGACTGAGCTATAGCATTTATGTTAAATTTTAAAAATTAGTTTACACCATACTGTTATTTGATACATTTAAAAAGCTGTGTTTTTACTTCCAAAACTTGAAACGATTGATTAAACTAGCGAGTTAGTCAACTCAAAAGATCATGATAAGAAATTGTAAATTGCATATCACGTGCGGGCCGCATATAAATTATATTTCCTGATATTAAATTTAGATCCACTATAGGACAACTTTTGAAGGAATGGGAACATAATGAGATTATTGTGTTTATTATTATTCTTACATGCAAACATAGGTAATATAATAATAATTAATATTAAACGCACATTGTAAAGAAATATATAGTAGCTTAAAATGAAATATGAAGTATATAAATATCAATGAAATAAAAAATGAAATCGTTAATAAATATTTGTTTTACTTGTGCCATATTTGTTTCTCCACTCTTTCATTATTTAGCTTTTTGCAAATCGATGCGCGCTCAGTCATGACTTCGCAGAATATAATTTATTTGTTCTGCGAACTAGTAACTGTAAACTTATAAATAAAATACGCAATATTCGTCATATATTCCTGCATTATTATTTTAAAATCAAATTTTTTTTTTTTTTTCTCATAATTCCAATAATTCAATTTTGAATATAAGGATTGTGTACACGTAATGTATTTTTTTAACAGAAATGTATGTGTTCATTACTCATGGTCAATATGTAATAACATATTTTAACAGTGTGATAACTTACCTCGGCAAGGAAAATGTTCAAGGCGGCCACAAGCGGGTTGCCAATTTCGGATTAAACGATGAATTGAATGATTGATTTATTCAATTCATTGAACTATTTAAGAACCATCGTTTAATGAATCTTTGAATCGATTTAAGACTCAA
>BPLR01001172.1:0-27138 GCA_021605095.1 Caerostris extrusa
TGATGTGTTATTTTCAAAAAAATATAATTTTACATTATGCATGTATTAAAAAACTATCAACATTAATGCTGGTGGATATTACTCAACTGTAAATAAATCAAGTTATAATACATACCTCAAAAAAACAAATTTAAAAGGAAGATATTAACTTTACTATCTTTTTTTATTAGAAATGAGTATCATACTTAGTACCAAACTCAAGCACACATACTATGCAATTAGTAAACATGTATGATTTCATATATTTGCATATGGTTTTACTTATACATGCGACTGATAGGCTGTATCACACGCATACCAACACGATAAACTTAGCTATACACATGTTATTAATTATATTCTACATAGAAAAAAAAAAAAGATTCTTACTATCAGTTGATGAATTTCTCTCTATCATCTAATCCTGAATAAGTAATATTTTTATCAACATCAAAATTCAATGATCTAGAACTTGAATGGTAATCGCCACTTTCAGAAGTGTACTGATCAGCCTTTGTGTCAGTATCGTAAAAGCTTTGAGATGCATCACTTTCAAAAACTAAACAAAAATTTTAATATTAAAAATTGATTGTAAAAGTTTAATAAATAGATATTTAATTCAGAGCAACAAATTCTTGAAATTACTTTTTAATGCAATTGTATGAACAACAAAATGCACTGCATTGATGAATACCATTTATTAACAAAAGCTAGCTAAATAAAACCATATTTTTGATCCTATGCCTCAGTGAAAATATGCAGCATTTATAGTATAAAGTAACTCAAAGGATAGATTTTTTATCCTGCTATTATTTTTGTCCACGTCAATCAACCTATTAAATAATCCTCACACTGTTTGAGTCTCCATAACAGTATTAAAAATGTTAGTTTTCTTTAATTTCCTAATAGAGATCGGGTAAATTATAACAAAATCTTAAAATTGGATAATTTATTTTTAAAAAACTTATTTTTCTGAGTATAAATTTTACTGTTTAATAAAATTTTAGAAGTAATAATGTAACATGTTTTAAGCATTAAGTAATATTACTTGAAGTAAGTATACATGAAAAAAATTGAATAAGTCAAATCTTATTTTTAAATATTACACCATTAAAAAAGATTCATAATTATATATTAATTCATAATATATAATCAATGATAAATTGATTTTATTTATACAGATGTTAAAACTAATATATATAATCTTTTGAATAACTAGTAACTTAAAACATTTTCTAACAATCTATTTGAAATGTTTAAATTTCAGCACAATAGCTGAAGCAAAGTGTTAAAAGAAAAGTTTAAGAATGAAAATGTTATTAAGGATATTCATTTTGTAAGACAGAAACAAAGATTTTTATTTATTTATTGCAAAGCAAATTCAAGACTACTAAATATTAAATTTCACAAAACATTTTATCTTAAATTTTTTAAATACCTTTTATCATATAATTTTAAAAATTGATTTTATGTTTCAGATATAAAAAATTAATAAGAAGGATTTATTCCAATACAAATATTATGAATACACAAATCAGTATTTTAATTTCAGTGTAGTTTAACTGTGTTTTGCAAATGCAATATATTTAACAAAGTTGCGAAAAATGTTTGTTTTTTAACACACTGTATTATGCATAATAATAATGATAATTCAAATTACACCAAGTTGATAAAACTTTGGTGACAGCAATTCTGGCATTTGAAAGAAATATGGCAGACCTTCTAGAAACTAAAATCATTAAAAATTGAATTTTTCAAAAATATTTCACATTCTTTGAAGGTTATAAATATGATCCACTTTCAGTAAAAATTGTTGAATTTACTTCTTTATACTTTTCATTATTTCTTCACAATCTATACATCTATTTTAATAATGTTTGTTCATTAAAAAGTTTTAGTCACTGACTTATTGTTATCAGTATTACTTGATATTTTAAAGAACATATACATGAAGAAATCAGTCTATACACATATATTTTGACAATCTGTATTTGTAATAAAAATATGAAAGCACATCAATAATATTTATCAAATATAAAAGTCGATATAATTCAAATATATAATGTTTCTACATAATTAAACATTTGAATAAAAATTAACTGGAATGTTTACCTATTAGAAACATACAAATCAAGATATTATTATATTATTTTATACTTGAATTCTATTCTAAATAATTTTTTATAAATTAAAATATTTCCTAGAAATATAGTTGATATTAATTATATGCACTCTTTAAAATGAAAGCATTTATATTTTTAATTTTTAAAAAATCAAATTGATAAAATTCTTGTAATTTTAAAGACTTCATTTTAATTAACATTCACCTATTACAAAGACATTTTATACATCAATGTTGTATACATTTAATAATCATTCTATTGATCATAAAAAGTTACTATTAAAACTAAGAAATTTTATATAAAATAGACATATAATTTCCACATACTCTTTTAAACATTCATCAATTTAAAAAAGGTCTTACTCTTCGACTGTCAGACCCCTCTTTCTCCTGTATAGATCTCCAAGTTTACTATTTTTCAATTTAAGAAATTTTTCTTCACAAGCTTTCCGATAAGAAATTTTACCTAAAAACCATCCAAACACTGCAGCTCCTAGATATTAAAATAAGATTTCAAAATTAATTTTCTTACATAAATAAGACTAATTAGTATAATTAACATAGTATTATACAAACATTAATAACATACACTCAATTATTTCTGTACAATTATTAAATTGGACTAGTACAATAGAATAGTTTTTAATTCTGCTAACATTAAAAAATCATTCTTGTAAGGGTGGGGGAGATTTGTATCTGAATACAGTTAGATATAAAAATAATTAATGATTCTAATGCTATTAATCTTCCTTATTTAAATTGAATAATGAAATTTTCCTCCTTTTATTTATAATATAAAATATTAGAATTATGTCTTTAGGAAACTTGTGAATATTAGAATAATATAAAATATCAGAACTTATGAAAAATATGTTTGTAGTAATTAAAATTATACTAATCATTTTGACAATACACCAAATTTTAAAAATAACAAGCCAGAAATGGATAATTTTTTTTTCATTAAAATGCTAATTTGTAAATATTAGTCCTATTTTTATCCAACTATTATAATTTTCTTATACAACAATGTTTATTTAACAACATTTAACTAGTTTTATAAATCAATTCTATTTTGAATAAATTAAATTTTTAATTATGGATAAATATATTTAAAATTATCAATAGATAGTGTAATAAATTTAAAATTAATTTTAATAAAATATTTAAGGTTATTTTAGAATATGGCATTAAAAATAGAAAAAGTTGAGATTTATATAAATTAATTTTTAGAGGAAAAGCTGATTTAAAACATAACCTGTCATTTTTTCCAGCAGGGCCCCATTTTGGATGACTTTTTAAGTAACCTATAAAAAAAAAAAAAAAGAAAAACACTTAAAATTTTATACAATTAACCAAGAAAGGTTATAAAATAAAAAGCATTACCTCGTTTGACAGCAAAAAAAGTAGCAGTCATGCCCAAGGTAGCAAATGGTAAACCTAAAATATTCATACTGATTATACATTTTTTATTTGTCTATATAAATGAATGTAATAAGACAGAATAATAAACACACTTACATCTGAGATAAAAGCTTTCTCTACTACATTCTCGAAAAAGTCTCATTTCTTCTTGTGACATTTCCAAGTTCATGCGTTTCTATTTATAAAAAGCATACTTTAGCTAAATGTTTTACTAAAGATTAATTTAAACTATTTAAAAGAAAACTATTAAAGAGAAAATGAAAAAACTATATCAAAGAAATAAAAATTAATAAAAATAACGAAGAAATTGAATTTTCTTCAAATACAATATTACTGAAAACAAAAAAGAAATAAAATTTTTATACACTCCTTAAACTCTTTTAATTCTACCTATAAAAATCTATATAGTTTAAATAGAAAAACACAAAACAGCAGTAAATTACTTTATATAATTTCAAATTTGAACCTAATTGTTTTTTAATTACTACACAAGTATATTAGAATAACTTTCAATTCCTATTGACGAAATATTTTTATAAATGTTTCCCCTTAAATAAAGATTAGTTGAAATCTCAAAACAACTTTCTTATGTGAATATTCTATGACAGTAGGATAAGCCATGATAATCTACATTTTTTCTTCAACAATTTACATAAAATATTAATTAGTCTTCTCTGGATTTAGTATGATAAGAAATTTATTTCATTTCCTTTATATCTTTTAAGTAGTATTTACCAGTTTTGCTTTTTCCCAGATGACTTTCCAGAATATATAATTTCAAAAACATTTCATTCTGCTTTCTTGAGATTAAAATACTAGTCCTTTTAAAAATTAAGTCATAATAAACCTGAAAAGTTCTAAAGTTGACTACAATTCTACAATTCAGTTTACTGATATTTTTATCATCATAAACCATGATATTTTTCTTATAATGTTTTCCTGTTCATAAAATATTTTTTTAAATCTGGAATAATTGATAAAAGTTTAACCTGTTTTAGATACCTCTTTTTGGAAGTCAACAATATACAAGTATAATTATACTTATCAACCAACTGAACTGTTTTTAAACAAATAATGGTTTCAAATTTATTAAAAAATAAATTTCTTATGTATCTTTATTCATTTCTCTTCAATTTCATCAGTACATAAAATTCTGTAGCTTGTAAGGACTATTAACCATAGTAGATGTATCCATGCCCCCATTTTAATATTGAAGGAAAAAATTATAGTAAACCTTTTACAAAATCTATGTATGTAAATTATTTCTTATAAAAATTACAGTATTTTTATAAATAGTAACTATTTAATCTTTTTAATACAGCTTCTCATAACTATAAAACATAAAATGTGTCGTTTTAAATTTTATTTTCAATATGTTAAAAAAAAAAAAATCAATGTATATAAAATGTTATTTTGTATTTTCGCAATGAACTGTTATGGATTCATTCCATAAGTTTATTACTGTCATGTAAGACCTTGAGTTTTGATAAAAGTAATTAAAAGAAGTGATTTCTACCTTTCTTTAATATAAGATAATCATATCCAAGAATATTTACCAACAGCATAGTACATATACTTTCTTTGTAAATACACATATATCATACATGATTTACAAATTAGAATAACAAGAAATTGTTCTTGTAAATGCTTACTTTTCAGAAGCATATACAGTTTCAAGAGATTTATTTACACCCATATCGATGAATATAAAACAGATGAAACTGTTCGGTACATCATTATTTGACTGTAAATTTAAAAAGGTTTAAAATAGCATTAATTTTCATATTCACGTGAAAAATTCTCACTTTTATTTGTTCCGGTGGGAACCGAGATTCACTCGTCCCATGATATACAACTGGAGAATCAGTTTCCATCAGATATTCAAATTCCAGTCAGAACTCCCTGCATAACCTATAGAAAACATAAACATTATACAATAACAAACAAGTTGCCAAATTTGCTTAATAAACTTATGAGTCTCAAGGCCTGGAATTAGCACAGTTTCAATTACTATTAGGTTGATTTTATTAATTTCACACTAGAGTTTCTTACAGTATATCTGTCATGGCCTAAAAATGTCTTGTCACAAAAACAGGAACGAGGAGAACGTTATTCTTCAGAAATTTCAGGGTAAATTGTTCTGCCTTCGCATACGAATATTTGGCTGGCCAACTCAAGATATCGTTTTAATCACACCAAATGTATTAAATGTTAAACCATTTAAAAATGGTTTTACTTAGAATTCTACTCCTTGAGTCTGACTCAGTTATATTAATTTTTCTATATATTGTTGTAAATAAAACAAATTTGAGTCTCAACAATCTCCGAAAAATGGCTTGTGATTCTTCCCAAGTTAAAAGTAGTAGTTGCACGTTATTTTCATTATTATTTATAATCATTTAAAATGCTGGATCCTTTTGTAAATAATTTTTCCGTAATACAGCTTTTATGCGAATATTTTCCGTATTCGCATTTAATTTATGAATGTAGATGAGATTTTTTTTTTTCTCCCCGACAATGCATCCCACATATCGCTGACCAGCACCGGTAGGAATAATAGCTTGAAGCAACGTACTTTGGAAGTTATATGCGATTTTTTTTTTTTTGTTGTTGTTGGTCACTGATGCTGATAGCAGTTGAATCAGAAGTGTACAAGGAAATTTTCTGAATTAGTTATCCTTTTAGAGTTATGCCATCATAACTACTGAATGGATCCATGATTGCTTCCAAAACTTTTTTTTTTTGGAGCTTTCTCGACAATATTGAGCAATTTAATTTTGCTTTATCCAAATATCTATTCAAGATATAGGTGATGTGTTACTCCATTCACTAAAACCATGGAGGGTTTGGTTTGTCGTTCTATGGTCATTTTGTGCACACTTTTTGCTAATTAGACAGGGACCTACAGTTTAACGTGGTTTCCGAACCACTAACAAACATCCATGCCACCTCCAGGATTCGAACCTGAAATCTGTGGGGCCAAAATCCAGAGCGCTGCCAATTGCCAATCTGACCGCTAAAACTACGGACGAGAAGCAATGCTACCTGGATCAAACCTAAATAATTTAATGCAGATGAACATATCGCCAGAACTCTCTCACATTCTTAAGAATGAATGAATTGTTGAATGACTGATCTAACCATTTCACCAACACTAGCAGATCAATATCTTCTCAAGGAGGAGGTTCTCAAATTCATGATCTTCAAAATAGCTGTGTTAACAACTATTAATTTGGCATCTACTTGAACTTGCTGTAGATGACTTCAATGCCATTCTTCAAATTATGCTTTGAAAGCTCTGTAATAATTATATCACTAGCTATTATTAATCATTGTATTATAATCTAGATATTAGAGAGTTTTTGCATAACATTTTTTTATCGTCCGGTATTTTTTTCTCCTAGCGCGCATGCTGATAGGAAACATTACAGATACGCATGCGCAATTTCCTATGAGCATGCGCGATAGGGGAAAATTATACCGGACGATAAAAAACGTTATGCAAAAACTCTCTAATGTCTTGGGGGTTTTGCTTATTATCACTTTATCCATTTCCATTTACATTCAAATACCTTTCTTTGTAGATAAAACTTCAGAATATATGTTACAGTAGTGAACGTGAGTTTTTCTTTGGGTTAAATCGAGTCATTTACAACTGTGATTGTAAGTGCGGTGATTGGTAAGATAGGAGTGTCGTGGGAAGGAGGATAGGGAGAACATTAAAAGTTGAGAAAACTGAGAATAAAGATTTTAATCAACTTTAAAGTTCAATGTACGTTATTCACTCAGAATTACTGCAATTTTTGCGACGTTGATACAAAAGTCGATTTTTAAGTTGTAGCGCGCTTACAGTTAAAATTACAAAAACATTACAGGAGTGGATAATTTAATGCTCGTTATAACACTAATAGCAGAAGAATCGCTAAAATAAACTGTTGCAAAATATTTCGAGGGAAAAAAAGTTAAAATTTCTTTCATTTTCGCCGCATCCAGCCATATTGGATATTGTTTTCTTTTTATGTTGCCATCAATATATATTAAGATGCTGAAAAATCTTATAACCAAACTATTGCAAAGTAAGCCTCTTTTCATACCTACTGTTTGGGCTACAGAGCAAATGTGTTCAGAAATATGAAGAGAAGTGAGAAAATACTTTCTTGGCTCATTCGTTAAACTAGCAATGACCAACTATTGAATTCGGTTCTGTTTACTTCGGTCTCTACTAATATCGGATTTTCAAAAATAACTTTACAATTGTTATTTCATAGAACTCAATTACGTTAGATTAATCTAGTCTTTTGCAAACGATGGTCGTATAATTATCGAGTTGTTCAATGCCAAATATTTTCTAAAAAAAATGTGCTTTTTGGGAATTCCAGGAAAAAACTAATTAGACGAACTGAACCTTCCTCTTTAAAAATAAAAACAGATTTTGCCCGTTGAAGGTTTTTGTTAAATTAAATGTGTTCATCGAGATATGTTTAAGTCAGCCAGTCCTGTATAAGAAAAATTAAAGGATTATGCATCTTTTGCATATTGTGACAAAAGGCAAAGGTAGTATTCTTAGTTCAGAGTGCCCTAGGGAAAAACTATTCCTGTTCTCCGGTTACTTAATTCAATAAAATTTAAAAATAACAGAAAGAGAATTTCAGAAAAATAAAAGAAATAAATCGGTGAGAGTACATCACTCTGGTGAAAATCCTTTACTCAATGTTTTAATAAATAGTACCAAAGGCCACGAATATATGCGTGTGACGGGGGCATAGGTAATTGAACTAAAATGAACTTGAGGGGAGGGATCGATGAGGTTCGAGGTAAACAGAAACTATGGATGAACTGTAGTTTTAATTAAAAATTAAATGTCCATAGTTTTTGAGGATAATACATGCTTTTTTCTTCGCAATTTTTTACCTTTTAAAGGGCAATTAAAAGCCCTTACCTTTTAAAGGAAAGAAAATTTTACCTTTAAGAAGAAAATTTTACCTTTTAAAGGGCAAGAAAAATTAAGTTGATTAATAACTTTTCTCTGTAGTTTATTTGAAACTTCAGATACGTTCTAGCGATATTTTTTTATGCCTTAATTTAAAATTATGTGATCCGATTTTAAATTTCGTATTGAGATTAAATTAAACTTTTAAATTATTTATTACATATAAAAAACTTTTTACGCATAGCAAATGATATAATTAATAATTTTTGAAATTTGAAAACATTGCTTATTAGATTCAGCAATTAATACTTTTTATGGCTTTTGCATCTAGCCCCGAATTGTACCAATTTTTTTTAACTTAAATTCTTTTTCTTTTTACCTCACTTTTATTCTTAAATTATTTATTATTTTTTTTCCGATTACCATTTTAAATTTTTTTAGAAACTTTATTTTTTACTATACTAACATTTAAAGCAGCCAACTATTAATTGTGATTTAATAATATGAATTAAGATGTGGAGGTTAAGGGGTTGTACCCCATTGGTACTCCGTAATCGGTACGCCAGTTACCAGTGCTTATTATATTAAGCAATTTCATTCTATTTACATTTTTACAATTTGATATTTTAATTCAATAAAGAATACCAAATCCGAAAAAGAATAACTTGAAGGAAATAATGACTTATCTAAGAACACTCGATTCACCGTGCGGTTTCTTAATAAAGGAAATCGGACTAAGATCAAAAGAAACTGTTATCAAAAGTAAACAGGCACTTCAAAATGCGAGTGCACTTGTCTTCATATCAATAAGTTCAAACGAAATCTGCTCACTTCTTAAATGGGTAATTAGAGGTATTCGTTATGTAGAGAAATAAGGATGGACTGCGATTAGTGCATCAAACACAGACAAATCTCAGTGCAATGTGTAAACGGAAGAGATCTTCAGAGAGGTTGTTTGGTAATTGGTGGTCGAGAAGTTCTCATCATGACCGTTAAGATTCCGGCTTTGGCGAAAAAGCCGAAGAAAGTTCTTCTGTTTGCACTTCATCATCATGTGTTAAGTGTATTAATTTTATTTCTGAAGGTAATTATTTAAATGTGAGAATATTATAAGTGAAGAATATTAGCTCAAGAATTAAATTTTTTTTATCTATCCTATTTAATGCTTTTAAATTTGGATTAAAACTTTAAAAATTAAATGCATTTTATGGTGGTATATTTGTTATGATTATGGTTAAATATGTTATGATTAATTACTTAATGCTTTGTTGTGTGTGTGTTTTCAATCTTTGTTGTTTTAGGGAGTGGCGTAACTATACCATCTAAGGCCCGCAATAAAATTTTCAAATGGGATGCAAAGTATCATCGTTATACTTTCTTTTAATAAAGTATTACCTAAAATACGTATTGTTTTTGGTTGATACTGCGAAATTTTAATTTAAAAAGGCTACTGAATTAAAATTATCGTTTTTTTTTTTTTTTTTTAGTAAAAATTTTATTAAAATTCCTTTTTGGGTCTTTATGATCAGCTAAAGAGTCAATGACAGCATCAAAATAGAAGTTCGGGCCATGGAATGTTCAATGGATAGAATAGCCAAATTGCGTAATCTGTCATGTTCCATAGAATTTTTTTAATGTGTTTTTATCATTGCTTCATATAAAAATTAATGTGAGGACGTCCATGTACTCATGCTCGTCCTCTCTGCTCGGGCCTAAGCCAGTGGCAATTTGCCCGTCTTGCCACCCTATTGTTACGCCACTAGTTTTGGGTTTTATTACTGTATAGTTCAATTGACAGCTTCAATATTAATATGGATTATTGAGTTATCCGAAGTTTCCTTAAGTTACAGAAATACAGTTAAAATAATTCTTGAGTTTATTCCTTGTAATTGTTAAATTATATGCTGCATTTATTTTCCTTATTAACATTAATAATTTTCTTGTTTCTATATCTTTAAAATTATTCTGTTTAGGCTTATCAAGATAAATGATTATATATGTGGGCATTTAAAGAGTTTATAATGTTTTGAAATGCAGTTTTGATTTTAGTTTTTTCAATTAAAATATAGATTATTAGCTTGAATTGTTTTGTTTTCCAATGTTATTGATCAAGAAAAATAGGAATTAAATCCAAAACTTTTCTTTTTGTTTCATTGCAAATACGATTGGTAAATAGGATCTGTAAAGTACTTTATTTAATTAACGTTTTTTTTTTTTAAGTATTTATGAATTGCATGAGTATTTTTAATAAAAATATTAGTTACTTTTAAAGTGAAAAACTTCTATTAAAATCAAATAAAAATTACGACAGTAGTTTTGTGAAATTCTTACCTTCTCCCTCTGGCATTCAACAAAGGTATAAAAATTGTCACCAATATCCATAGTCTTAAAACTAAATTAGACAAGAAGAAATTTTCAAAAATTACTCAGAAATTTTATTTTTACTCAATATACTTACAGCCTACTGAACATTATTTTACCAGAAAATACATTAAAAACAACTTGTTGCCAACGGTAATTTAAATGCCTAAACTTGTTTAATGCTGATTGTTTTCTATTGTTGTTACTAATCCCCTGGAGCAGGAAAGCCTACACCAGGTCCAATAGACCCTGTTGCAGGCGATTGATTCATGGCTAAGGGCTATATGCAGCTTCACTTTAACGAGGAACCACGAGGACTGAAGACTGACTAAACTTCAAGACAACACTACGATCGTGCTTATAGACCAGGACCTACGGTTTAAAATGGATTCCGAACCACTACAAACATCCATTGTACCGCCGGACTCGAACCCGAAATTTGTGGCACCGAGCTCCAGATCGCTAGACACTCGGCCAATTTTTTATGCTGTCCCTATTTAGTGCATAATTTTTTTAATGTGTTGCAAACTTTAAGTACTTTATAGCTATTTATGAAGTTTCAAGACTTTTTATGCTGGCCCTGTCCCCTGTACAAAAACAGGTTTGACTATACCTATTTTTAATAGCAGTATAAATTCCCATAAATATTTTATTTTTTCATCACTTAACTTAAAATAATCATTATTTTATTGACGTTTACTAAATAAAATAATGCACTTTTGAGAGAAATGAACCTCATACAACCCTAATTCTTTCTTGGAATTCCATGAATTAAGATGAGGAGATTAAGAGGTTTATCCCCATTGTTACTCCGTAATCGTACGCCAGCAGCCCGCACTAAGATCACTAATATACAGTTAAGTTAACAACAAACTGTTGTTTTGAGAGTTTTAAAACTATTCAATTTTAATGATGATGATGATGATGATGAATGAAGTGGTATGTGGGGATGTGAAGCAACGAGGACTATAATCCCCTAATCACTATATATATGAACACTTAGTTTTTCCTTATTTTAATATGTCATTCTCCACAACGCTCTACGATCGTGTTAGACCGGGACCTACGGTTTAAAGTGGAGTCCGAACCACTACAAACATCCATGCCACCGCCGGGTCTCGAACCCGAAACCTGTGGTACCGAGCGCCAGAGCGCTAGCCACTCGGCCATTCAGGCTCTTCAATTTTAATTTCTCTTCCCTGCCAAATACAAGGCAATGGGAATCAAAAACTAATTCTTTTGCCAGAAATCAGGGTGTTTTGCCTCAGTGTGGGATGACTCCACTTACCTGGTGATGTGAGCCGCGGTTACTGATTAAAAAAATAAAATAAAATTGAAGATTCGGCGGAGACACAGTGTCTCGAGTCAGTAGAGCGATCTAAGCTGAAATATTTCGGTTTTCTCAATTATGACATATAAATACTAGACAACTTTTCTTTGTTGAGTATACTAGGCAATTTATTATTATCACTGGCGCAACAGCCCCATAGTGGGCCAAGGCCGCCTGCCTACTGGTAGATTTCGAGACAGGAGATGTTTTCTTTTTACGGGATAGAGTTGTCAGCCCTACGCCCGCATTAGACCGGGACCGATGGTTTAAAGTGGATTCCGAACCATTACAAACATCCATGGCACCGCCGGGACTCGAACCCGAAACCTGTGGCACCGAGCGCCAGAACTTTAGTCACTCGGCTATCAGACACCATATTAGACAATTATCAATTACATTTTACCTTTGTCCTTTTGGAATGTAGCACTTCCACTCATGAATCCGTTTAATTTAATTTAATGGTAAACAAGGCAAATGGATTTTCAGATCCACAACAGAAGCAAAAAAAAAAAAAAAAGGGGGAGTAGGGAAGGGGAGGAGATGGAATGCTGTAATTCTTATTTTACCTCAATTAGAATGTTCCTTTGTTTGACGATCCCCAAATAAACAACATTGTTCTATCTTTTGTTCTTCGTATTAAATTTCTAATCGCCATACTATCAATTAGCAATTACAGTACATCGTTAATTTAAACTGACTCCAATTTAAATCAGGTGCGTTAACAAATACGAAACTGCTAATTAATTTATTACTTAACTTCCCATTAATTATTAACTAATTAGCCAAGCATTGTCTGATTGATACACAGTATTTATTGGCTCAATGAATAGAATAAATGAAATGGTTAATTTTCTGTATTGTTTGAAAATACATTAATGTTTCCTTTATTTTTATTTTTCAATATATTTTCTAAATGAAAGTCGTTATATTGATTTCTTTGACCTGATATTATTAATTTTTATTGTCAAAATTCATAATTTAATACATATGATTTTACGTCTGATGCATTTACAAAAGTCATTCTCCATTTTAATTTTTTAATGTTTCATTTATTTATATTTTGAAATTTAATTGCAGCATTTTTGTATGTAAAAAAAAAAACAAAACCCTTTCTTAATCTTATCCAGTACGTTAAATTTTACAATTTTACACATTTTATCTATTACATAAGCTTCAGTGCAGTAATAGTTTTTAAGATAACCCTTGTTCAATTCTAGCAAAATCAGCATGTTTTATGATTTAACGTCTTATACGATTTTTTAAAAACAAACATTAATTCCGAAAGTAAAGCAGTAAATAATAGTCAAAGTTATCTGTCTGTTCCTTTGATTTTGAAATGAGTAAAAAAAAATCCTCCTAAATGCTATATGGTTTTCACTAAAACTCAAATCCACTGTATTTTTAAAATGAAATTTGGTTTACTTGTAAAATGCGTTGATAACAATTATTATAAAAAATAATTCATAAGCAAAAAATCTTGTAGTAAGATATACTATCACAAGAATACACAGAAAATATATGTATGATTTTTTTTTTTCATGTTTCACTTCCATGCCTCAATTTTAACTAAGACAATTTACTGAGTATGTAGATTATTATGTATGTGTCTAATCGTCAATGTCCTGTAGCGCGGGATGGACATAGCATGAGTATGGATGGTGGGAAAGGGACAGCTTCTGTTGTGATGGAGCACCCATAGGGCTGACTTGGCTAGTAGTGTCGCTGAAGAAGGAGGGCAGTGCTTTCCGGAAGGACTTTTAGGGAGAACTACCCCACATTTGAGTAATGGGAGAAATCCCGGAAAATCTCCCACCAGGTTGTCCGACTCACTAGGTAAGATGCTGAACATCACAAACGCCATCGAATTTCCTCATTTTTGAAACAGTGTCTACAACAAAGCTGCCAGCAGATGGAATCTCGGCCCTAATGCTTACCTACGGCGCGCGTTGCCATTGAGCCACGAATCGGGCTCATTTTGAATTATTATTATTTCCTTCTTTCTTTTTTTTTCTTGTTTTGCAAAAATTTAGTTTTTAAAAACCAGTTTACAAATACTATTTTACAAAATAAATAAATATGGTAAAAAAAAAAAATTAATTATAATATAAAAATTTTCTCTATTGTGACGAGTTTTAAAATTAAACATATCTTTTTAAATTATGATATTTAAAATAAATGGAACTTATCTTTTTCATATGATTAATAATTATTTCTCATTCATTAATTTTAATAGATTATTATATAGGGATAGGTAATTATTACGTATATTATCCTTTCAATATCAATATATATATATATATATATATTAATTATAATTTCAAAGCTATCCGATTCGTGTCCCAGTGCGCATCAGTAGATATTCTGGAGTTTCTCCAATACATGCAAATGTGGGTCAGTTGCCCTCAAAAGTCCTCACAGAAGACAATGTCCTCCCAACATAGCGCAGTTCATGATAAACGTAAGTAGTGCTGATGGTCCACCTAAAAGAATTGATACACTAGCTGCCTATAAGAAGTAGAGAGTTCGATTCCTCTGATGGCGTGCATTACGATTATCGTTTTGAAAAACGAATAGATTATGACAGTGCTTCGCCTTTTTAGGCAAACTACTTATTAAACCCCTTGTGCGTTTTCTCTTATATGACATACAAATATGAGATTATCCTTTGGGTAAACTAATATTTGTATACCATATAAGATAAAATTCGACGTGAGTGTGTGGATTACTCATTACCTTTTTATATAAAGTTCAAAAATATAAACAAATATTCAATTTATATATAAACAATAAAATAGTATTCATCAAAATTAATTGAAGTGATAAAAAGTATTTTTTCATTATATATATATATAATATATATATATTGTAAATTAAGCATTGAAAAGCATACATATTTTTATTAATTTAATGCTAGAATTAACTTCTACTCAATTTATTTTAAATGTATAAGAAATTTAGTATTCTTTTTAGACCAGTAGAATTGTGTAGCTGGATTCCCACCATATACTAAAATCGCACATCGCAGAACGTCAGCGAATCAAAAGCCTAATCCCCTGTTGCTCACTCAAACTTCTGATAAGTGGCTGACCTTCAGCGACGTGTGATTTTGGTGTCTGATGGTAGTAAAGATTAGCAGATTCGACAATAATCACCAGTTACAGTATACCCACAAGAAGGAAAAATAATGAATTTGCTTATATTTGTTTGAACTCTTAAAAAATGCTTATACTTTTCTTTATTGAACATTTATCTTCAGTTCTAATAATAGTAGTGTGCCCAAAAAGTAAGAACAAATATTTTTTTCAAAAACTCTTTATTTATTCTTCCAAATTTATTTCATCGCCTTCAAAGTAATCCCCTCCGGACACAATGTACGTATGCCAACTTTTTTTTTTCCAATTCTCAATGCATGCTAAAAAGTCATCGGTGGGGATGGCCTTCAAAGCGCGCGGCGATTCACGTTCTCAAAACGGTGTCACCGGAGTGGTCTTTTGAGTTTAGGGAAAGCCAGAAGTCGCACGGTGTGAATACGGTGGTTGTGGAACGATATGGGTTTCATTTTTGGCGAAAAAAAGTCACGAAGAATCAATGCAGTGTGATTCAGTGTTTTCGGTACCAGTCGAGATTTGACGCGTTTGAGGCCCAAAATGGAATCGACCGATCCTTTTGAAATTCCAACATCAGCAGCAAGGTCTCTAATTGTAAATCGACGGTTTGCAAGCACCAAATCTTTATTTTTTTTTTTTTGGACATGAGCTTCGTCGGTTGAGGTTGATGGTCGACCAGGGGCTCTTCGTCTACAACGTGTTCTCAGCCTTCTTTTGAACTGTTCTTACCACTTCTAAACATTTCTTTCCGATATAGGAATGCTCACCGAATGTCTTCTGCGACATTCTATACGTTTCCGCAAACAAAATTGAATGCAAGTTCTTGCTCAATTAATTGAGACACTTCAAAAATCTCTGGAATCAGTTTTAGCGTCTCACAAAGCCAAGCGTAACTCAAACACTAATGAATATTTTGACGTCAAATTTCACACAGATGTCAAGGACAGTATCAGCAACCTAAAAAAAAAAAAAAAATTGAAATTCCATAAGCTCCGGTAATTTTAAATTTAAAATTGTTCTTACTTTTGGACACGTAGTATATTTTTCAAACATATCTATTATTTTAATATCACGCATATTTATAATTATCATTAGAAAATTACTGTCTATGTCTCTTTTTTGTAGCGCTTACCGCATTTGTTCATCACATTCTTTAAAATTATTTTATCGAGTTAACTTTTATCGTCTCTATGATACACAGATAACTTGTGATATATTACGTGTTATCAGGTAGTATTTATTGACGTTATTCCATGTAAAAAAAAAAAAGTTAACTAAGTTTAAAAATTAGTTTCTTGCCAGAATTCAACAAGCTAGCACTTTACAAAATGTTTTGCAATTCGTGACTTTTATACTAAAATTTGAATACAATTTTTAAATTATACTTCATTGATTTTGTTATTATTTTTGCATTACAAGGTGAGAATAATTAACAATTTTTCGTAATATCTTATTTAAATTTATATTTATATTTCTTATAATTTTTTGATTCCAATGCTTATGTTTATTTTCTTTTTTATGACGCAATTTAAATTCGACGAATATTTATTATCATTTAAAAAAATGTAATAAAATGTAATAATTAAACAATACTTTTTAATAGTTATCTTATTTAAACTTAATAAATAGAATATTTTCAAATTCTTTTGTTATGTTTTGAGAGATATTATTCTTCATAATAAGGAAAGAATAATTCTTTTGACAGATATTATTCTTTTCCTCTTTATTAGTGGTTTCTTAGAATGTATTTATATCCAAAATTTTAAGAATTGATTTATCAAGTTATCTATTTAAATCTCATTAAATATACGAAAATATATATACACCATTTCTTTATAAAATACCTTGTGAAAAATTAAACTCAAATCTGCATTTGTACTATGGATAAGGTCGTATTTTTTATTCATATTATTTTGATATTTTTCACATACCGCAATAAAAAAACATAATAAAAACAACAATAAAACACACACACACAAAAATATTTTTAAAAAATGAGCTTATACTTAAAACAATATACACAGAAAAAAATATTTAACACATTTTTTAAAAAGAAATTCACAAAAATTGTTATTTAATAAATTATGTAATATTGATAAATATTACCATCAAATAGTTCCTTCTTTTGATGTCTGCATTTATAGGTTGATATAATACGAATATAACTTATTTTCAGAATTTAATTCTTTAAAACAATATTCTTATTCGTTAATGTCCGTCAAGCGCAAAATAATACAAAATCGTTTAAATAATAATACAAAACAATTTTGTTCTCTCAAACGATTTTTTGTTTGATTTAAAATGTTAATGATGTTTTATGCATCAAACGATATTTAAATAAATCAAAAATTTTTTTATATATCAAACGATATTTAAATATATAATTTAAAATACAGTACATAAAATTTACTAATATATTTAAAACATTTTTTTCAAAGAACTTCATGAACAACTCACTTTTTTTCATTATGTAATATTGATAAAACTTGAATAAAGATGTCGAGTGCCTGAACGCGAAGCGTTCATTTACTCAATGGTATGTGATGGCAGTAGGAAAGAAAAGTCATGATAAATAGATAAAGTAATCGTATGAATTGAGAGAAAAAGAGAAGAAAGTAAGAAAAATATAAATCATCGGTGATGAAAACGTAAAAGAAATTTATGATGTAAAGAAATAAATATTACTATCCAATAACGTATTCTTTTTGGTATGTAGCATTTGTAAGGTGATTCCATGAAACGGAACTTCTTTTCAGAATTTAATTCTTTTAAAACAACATGAAATAATGAAACAAAGTTGTTGTAGAACCTATTCTCCTAATTCGTAAGTACCATAAAACGCATAAAAAAAGAATCGAATTAGAAGAATCGTAGAACGATAATTACTGTATTAGAATCGTCGAAGAATGATAATTATTATATTAGAATAGAAGAATGATAATTATTATATTAGAATCAAAGAACGATAATCATTGTATTAGAATCGATGAACCATAATTATTGTATTAAAATAGAAAAACTATAATTATTGTAATAAAAATCGAAGAACGATAATTATTGTATTAAAATCGAAGGATCATAATTATTATATTAGAATCGAAGTACGATAATATTAAATTAGTATTGAAGAACTATAAATATTGTATTAGAATCGAAGAACGATAACTTTTATTCATAAAGCGATTGTTTAATATAAAGAAGCCAGAATTTTCTTTTTACTGTTTCATTGCGTATCTTTCTGATTTATGCATGTTATCAATTCCGACTAAATACATTGGTATCTAAAATCTAAAAAAAGATTGAAAACGGCACTCTACTTAGGAAATATTGATCCATTGAAGTAAAATTTCTGACTTACGGTAGGGTTTAAAATTCTAATTTTAGATAGATGCATCAACAAATGGTTTATACTGGAAAAGTAATGTTTGGATGATTAATTTATTAATGTATAAAAACAGCATTGCATTTTTTTAGTATAGACATATTTTAATGATATAATAAGTCAATTATTTTCTTATAAAAACACTTCCTTAATATTTTTCATTACCACGGAATATGCAAAAATTTCGAACATGAATGTAAATGAAAATAAATGAATAGTTTAAAAAAACTAAAAACACGCTTTTAAGAGTTAATCAAATTAAAAAAGTAAAAAATAATTGTTAACATAAAATGACTGAGGAGAAATGAATGTCACTGTTCTAAAAGCGTGGGGTGCTCGATATCAATTGTTATAATTTTCACTAGTTTCATTCCGAAATGCAGAGTTAGTTTTTAAAATGTCATACAAAGCACCCCACGCTTTTAGAAAGCACATTCTCTCAGTCATTTTATTCTTATTTTATTATTTTTGATTAACTCTAAAAGCGTGTTTTTTACTGTGTCGATTTTAAAACGCATGTTTTTATAACTATTTAAATGAGGTCCCGGTACGGAGGGGAACTATAGTTCTTACAATAATGTAATTGTGAGTAAAACAAAGGCTAAATGCGAATAGTCCGTTGTGCCACTGTCCCCGTAGGTTTGAATGTCTTTACTGAATACTTTTCATTCTACATGGGTTAAATTACTTTTCATAAGTTAAAATAAAATCTCTAAACCTGGCAATCCTAATCATGATGAGATAATAAACTTATCAAACTATTTTAGTGTCGTCGGTCCTTGATAAGTCTACAACGTTTAAATTAAAATCGGAATCGCTTAAAGTAAGGCAAAAATCGAGCCCAAAAAGAGTCAGTTACAACAAACATACAGGTGAAACTAATTTAAGCGTGATAAAAGAATCAACTGTTTCTTTTCTGAAAGATGCCTGTAAATGTTTCTTTGCAGCTTAAATAGTGTATATGAGGGAGGAAACAGATCTCAGGGGAAAAAGTCCAGTTTACATACATTTAAACATACAGGTGAAAACTAATAAAAGCTATTAAAAAGGTAAGATTTTAAAAAATCGTAATCGTGATCGTTAATCTTGTTTTTTAATCGTTTTTTTAACGTAATCTGGAAAGTATTTTTAATATTCTTACATAACATTACTTCGTAAATAAATTCTTACATAATCATTGTTGAATACAGTGTTCAGAGCATGAAATGTTTGGAATTTTCAAGAATGTTTTTGTGCAGAATATTGTTTTATATTTAGGATGCATTGTTACATTTAAATTTTATAATGATGTTATTAAATTTTTAAATAGAATTTTGAAATAATGTTCGATATAAAAGTTAAGGAAAAGATTAATAAACATCACCATTTCTGTCAATGGACCATATTAGAGCACATTTTGCAAAAAGAAAAAATATTTATAAAGATATTTTTAAATTATTTTATAAAGTAAATATTTAAAATAAAATTAATGATTTTATTATATTAAAATAATATATATATATATATATATATAAATATATATGTATATATATATAATATATAAAATAAATAATTTTTATAATGTTAAATATTTATAAATTTTTATTATTTTTAAAAATATTTAAAAATGATATTTTCTTCATTAAGTTGATGTTTTATTATTGTAAATATATTAGTTCTTAAAATTTCGTACTATTTCCGTTTGCGATTTTTTCAAGGTAGCAGCTCTTTTATTTTCATTTAAAACTAGGATTATGACATTAATAACGTTAAAGAGAATATAATGTTTTAAATATTTCGTCAAAAAATATTTCCTCTAATATTTTTTATGTTACGTTTTCTAGTATCGAGTTTCTAGAAGTACTTATTCTAAATTAAATTGCTTCAATTTGATTAAAGCCATTAAAAATAATCTTTTTTTTTTTTCTGCTTTTAAAAATAAAAATATTTCAGCATATGTTTTGATCATTTTGATTAGAAAAGCATTTTTTTATTTAAAGCATTATTATTGAATAATATTACAAATCTAGACTGCAATTTTTTGCGGTGTTAATCTTATTTTGTCCGTAGAGCAGGATTAGCAAACTTAGATTAAGCTACGCATTTGATCTAATGCTATTTTGAAAAAGATCAGTAATTTTTTTTATATCATGAATTTAAATTCCAGCATATTTCTTTATCAGTGTCATAGAATAAAATTAATGTTTTATACATGTTCAGCATTTCCGTATCACAGAATAAAACTAATGTTGTAACCGCTCCCTTCGTATATCTGGCAACACCTATTGCAGAGTATCATAAGCGCCCTCTTTAAGCTGACTGAACTTCCTCAGTGGTGGCCAAGAATTCGTTCGTTAAAGCCTCTATATATATATATATATATATATATATATATTATTTTATTTTATTTATTTATTTATTGTTGAACATCGGCGAATCTGCTTGTTCTGTTTATATATACTACTAATAATCCACCAATCAGCGATTCAGGAAGGGCATTGCCATTTTATATTCTGAAATATTGATAATCTTATCCCTTAACTTATGTGTACTTTTAATGAATAATCTACTCAGAAAGTTTGTATAACAACGAATTAAGTAAAAATAAAAAAATGAGCAGATAGTATAGATTAACTAAAGTGTTTAATATTTTGGTACTGAAAAAAATAATTTTTTTTAATGAGTGAGTATTAAAATTAACAATTATTTAAAAATAGCTTAATAAAATTAAGTTTTGCAATAGAACTGTTTTTATATAACCGACCAATTAAATTAAATACTTTATTTAACTAATATGTGGTAGGAATTATCCTTACAATTTTAAATTAATGCAAATCATTGAAGTATTCTAACTAGTTATTCAAATCCTTCTATTAGCTCACACTCTCCCCTATATATATATCTTGTTCCAATTTTCAATCGTTAATAAAAAATACTTTTTATTCATCCACTCAAGTTCAAATATATATATATATATATATATTTTGAACTTGTAGTGGATGACACTTGATGTTAATACAGATTTTTCAAATAATAATTCAGTAGTTAAATGTAATTAATTAATTTTAGTTTTTTTAGATTTAAGTTGCATACATCTACCAATAGATGGCGCCAGATAAACTTAAAAATGAATGAAAATTATTTATAAAGGACTTTCTGCAATAGAGTGAAAAAAAGTAGGAATTGATTTAAATTTATTTCGGCGGGATTTTTTTTATATATTACTTGTTTTTTATTTAATTTTAAAAAGAAAAGTGAAATGTATGATAGCAAAGTTGTGACCAAACGAAAGTGTCAAAATACTCGTGTGTTCCGTTTTATTATCAGAATTAGTTATATCTTTATATTGTTTCCTTTTGCCGATATGATTAGCTTAATTATGTATAGATATGGAGCGTTCGGTTTCGGCGGGATTGTATAAATAGGTTGAAAATTTATTCTATTTTCTAAATTTTATGATAATTTTCCAACAAAATCTAAAAAGTGAAATATATACATGATCGTGTGGAAATATCTTAGCTTGCTATGAAATAAATCATTCATAAAATTATACAGAAGAAAATAATCATTCATGATATATCATTAATTAAAAATATTTGAAATCTTCTCTAAAATATGGATTTTAGAGAAGATTTCAAATATTTGTTTTTCTTATTTATCTACAGTAGTTGCGTAATATAGTATCAAGCCTATTATCCAGTTCTAGTTGCTTGTAAAGCTAGGTTCATGTCTTGTTTCTAGTCTACTAGTCGTGTTCTTGTAAAGCTCCGTTAATCCTCCAAGGTTCCATCCAGATGAGATTCCAAGTCCAATTCATGAACCTATTAAAAATCAGTTTGATAGAATTCCTATCAGAAGATCGTGTTTCGACCTTGCTCAGCAAGAGTCTTTTTTTTTTTTTTCCGCACATTAAATTGACCCCATTTACGACCACTCACAGCCAGAATAACGCGGGTTGTATTTCGCGGTCAGACTTGGAAACTTTCGAGCGAAAGCCATTCTCCTTTCATGTGATTTCGTCTGGATGCTCTTTTGAGAGCGAATGGACTGAGCGACGCACAAAAAACCGGCTCTCTTTCAGATCTGGACTAAATTCTCAAAGCATTCTTTTGCATTTCGTTAATCGGGGTCTACAAAGGTTGGTTTTGTGTTCCGTTTCAAAAAATATCTCGACTTACAAAATGAAGCTGAATTCTATGAGATATTGATATTTAAAGATGGGAGGAACGAATACTAAAATTTAAAATTTTTTTCAAATTAAACTGGTTGTGTGAACCAGAATTATGATTATTACAATCCGTCCTTTATAGTCAAAAGTTTTTCCTTTACTCCTCCAGAGACGATGTCCTATGATCGAGAATTGGTGAAATTAGACTCTCTCTACCAATCCAGAGCTTCGAGACACATGACATGATTATGTGTCTGGATGTCAGTACCTAGATTCTGGCATACACAATTCCTCGTCTCTTATATAGCAAAGTCTAATCTTACTGAATTATAATAATAATAACACAAATGGCTGTCTTCTTAAAGCATATAAAAATTTTTGCAATAGATCTAAAGAAAGATAGAATTGATTGATTTTTATTTTCAAAAATAAATAAAGAACGATCCACTAATGTGATTAGACGTAAGTCCACATCAAATATCATGAGTCAGGTTACCATAAAAGTTTGATATACATAAAAGATTTACATCCTCGTGACATCCCCAAAAAGTTATATATATATATATATACACTGAAGTGATAAAAGTCATGGGATAGCAAATGCAAATTTTCAGATGGCAGTAGCATCGCGTAGAACAGGTATAAATGCGCAGTGCTTTCGCAGAGCTTCCATTTCTGTTCAAGTTATTCATGTGAAGAGGTTTTGACGTGATGATGACCGCACGACGGGAATTAACAGACTTTGAACGCGGAATGTTAGTTGGAGCTAGACGCATGGGTCATGCCATTTCGGAAATCATTAGGGAATTCAACATTCCCAGATCCACTGTGTCAAGTGTGTGCCGAGAGTATGACATTTCAGGCATAACATCCCACCATGGACAGCGCAGTGGTCGACCGCCTGCACTTAACGACCGAGACCGGCGACGTCTGCAAAGAGTCGTAAATTCTAACAGACAAGCTAACACTGCGTCAAATAACCGCAGAAATCAATGTGGGACGTACAAGGGACTTGTCTGTTAGAACTGTGCGGAGAAATTTGGCTTTCTTGGGCTATTCCAGCAGAAGACCGACTCGAGTGCCTTTACTGACAGAACGACATCGCTTGCAGCGACTCTCGTGGGCACGTGAGCATATCGGTTGGTCCCTAGATGAATGGAAAACCGGGGCCTGGTCCGATGAGTCACGATTTCAGTTGGTAAGAGCTGATGGTAGGGTTCGAGTGTGGCGCAGACCCCACGAAGCCATGGACCCAAACTGTCAGCAAGGCACTGTTCAAGCTGGTGGTGGCTCCGTAAGGGTGTGGGCTGTTTTTTCATGGAATGGACTTGGTCCTCTGGCGCGACTGGACCGAAACATTGACTGGAAATGCTTATGTTCAGCTACTTGGAGATCACTTGCAGCCATTCATGGACTTCATGTACCAAAACAACGATGGGATTTTTATGGATGACAATGCGCCATGTCACCGGGCCACAACTGTTCGCGATTGGTTTGAAGAACATTCTGGACAATTCCAACGAATGATCTGGCCACCTAGATAGCCCGACATGATCCCCATCGAGCATTTATGGGACATCTTCGAGAGGTCTGTTCGTGCCCAAAATCCTGCACCATCAACGCTTTCACAATTATGGACGTCTATCGAGACAGCATGGCTCAATATTCCTTCCAGAAGACTTCCAACGACTTGTTGAGTCCATGCCACGTCGAGTTGCTGCACTTCGCCGGGCGAAAGGAGGCCGACACGATATTAAGAAGAGGTATCCTGACTTTTGTTACTTCAGTGTATATATATATATATAACTATTAAACTATTGAAAGTAAAAGGCAGAAGCTTAGGTATTTTTAAATCTTAGAGAACGTCAGTATTCATCTTTTTTGTAATATATATATATTTCAAATCAAGTAGAAGCTTTCTTTCAATTGCTATACATTTTTTAATGAACTGAGAAACGCCGAGATCTTTTAATAATATTTAACCTCTATATTTTATAGCAATATATTTAAAATAAAGACTTTTAATTCAGAATTAAATATTCAGGATATTCGTTTTTAAAATGTAGGCCGGAGTGGTGGAGTGGAAATCGCTTTTTAATTTTCCAAACAAAGAAGCTTGTACACTGCCAACAAAAAGATGCTGAACCGAAAGATTTTTATTTCAGAGATGTTCATGAAAAATCTATATGTCAGAAAGTCTTTCCCTAGGACACAAAAAAAAAAGATAGAAAAGAAACTCAGATTCACCCCATCCTTGTGGGTATTGGGGCAAGTGAATCCATGTTAAAATGCCTGGCATTGGCAAAAGTCAACAGAGTTAATTGGGCTGTATATTAGCATATTTATTTGCTTGTAACGATAAATACTAAATTCATACTTTATTTGCAATAAAGAGTAAAACTTAGCTCTATGAGACAATTTCTGCATTGTGACAAACTACTGCAAATCGAAAAAGGTAGTTTAGCCAGAGTCTTCTCGCAAAGATAAAAAACTGTCGTCTGGTTTTTGCAATCCTTTGGTAGTCTGTAGCAGAACTAATAAATGCAGTCTCCCGGCTGTCTTTCAAAATTATTACAGTTTAAACGATTGCGAGAGATGGTTATATGAAGAGAGGAATGCTGTTTCGTTACAAGTGCATTCCAACTTAATTTCGTTTAATTTTTTCCCCCAGGTGGGCCATTTCAGCACTGAGTAACAACAGCCCCACACACACTATTCGAGCACAATTCAGTGCAGCACAAAGCTGGCGGACTTGAAAAACTTGTTCTTTCTAGGAATATAGAATGGAAGTAATAGTTCTTCTTTAAGACTCTCCGAAGGTTGGTTGACTTACTACATGTACACGACGTGCAATAGCTCTGTACTTGTGTGAGGCATATCCACATATTTGAAGAAGAGTTTATTTCCGTGTTGGATATCTTACAAATTTGTTCCAGTTTTTTCGGTCAGAACTTGGCGAAAATAGAACCATATTCACAAAGGTGCCGATGAAATCACTCAAACATGTTGTGATGCGGCATAACTTTTTCGAAAACGTTCCTAATACAACTGCAGCTCTGCTCTACCTGTCCTATTACCAGTACAGTAAAAATTAAATGCATGTTTTTCATTTTTAGTATTCGTAACATCTCCCTCTGCCAACTGATAACACAATTGAAACACAGAGTAAGAATAAAATACAGTGCGCATACGGGCTGCCAATGGGTTTAGAAACTCGTCCAATTACGACGGGTATCAGTTGGAGATATCGTGTCTGGCTGTTGCTAGAAATTTTGTTTTGGAGGTGTGTTCGTGCCTCAGCGCACGTCACTTTCCGACTACAAATTCCTACACAAAAGTTGTGCCACCCCTCAAAGTTTGTTCCATGATCATTGAATCACCCATGTATAAAAGCCTTAAGAATATATTTATTGTGAATATTGTTATGGCTTTGTACTTTTTACATCATGTAAACTAATTATTGTGTACCCAATAAGTTCGTTCTCCTTTTGTGCCTTGTGTGGAATTGCTTATGGTATATATAGGACTCTTTTTATAATGATGGATAATCTGTCATAATTTTTGTCTATTACTGGCAACTGGACTATCGTTTTGTAGTTTTACGTATTTTCTACATATGCCATGTAAATACGTAGCCAGTTATTCTTGAGAATCGGTCACAAAGCATTGCCCTCCCTCTGGGAAAATCAGTTTTAATCCTCTACCAAGGTGCTAAGATCTTGAAATTGGAATTTCTTCCATTTAACCATGAATCGTGAATGCACTTGGTTAATGTGTGGAGAGGGTTATACGTCATTAGCTGTCATTAGCCGTCAAGAGACTATACGCACTAAAAAATTTCTTATCTTTTCGCTTATTCGAAATTCAACCCGTTTTCCGGTGACACCACATGATTGAAGGAAGCACAAACCCCACAGGAACCTCCCTGGGGTCGACTCCTGATGGTGGTGTTCGGCGTCAGCTCGTGGGTGGCCGTCAACGGCTTGTGGGTGGGAGCTGCCCGTGCTGGTAGGCCAACGAAGCTGCCGGAGTCATGGAAGCCCTGTCTCAGTGTCATCACATCCCAGGTGGCCTAACTACAGGGCCCCGTCCCCTCTTCAGTGCAGCTCAAGGAATTTGGTCCCAAAAGTGAGGCATCTTTTTTTTTTATTGCTGTTGCTTTAATTATATTGTACATCAGTAGTAAAATATATCCAAATAATGATTATCATATTCCTAGCGACAGTTGATTCAATATTTGATGCCTGCCTGAGTGTCTTGACTAGCGGGTGCGGCACACGGTATCACAGGTTTCAGAATCCTGGCTGTGGTATGATGTTGTGCTTATGTGTTCCGGAATCCATGTAGCAATACGTAAC
>BPLR01001173.1:0-32899 GCA_021605095.1 Caerostris extrusa
TACTCCGTATGATGACAAACTCTCCTTGGTACTTTAGAAATGATGACATTCGTCACAGTTTATCCCTCCCTGCTATTCAAAATTTTATGCTTAAACTTGCGACAAATTTTTAAGCAAACCTTGATTTTATTCCCAATGATGAACCTCGTAATCTTCCTAGATACATTTCACATTGCCGGAAAACGCTAAACGCCCTCGGGCGACACTGCACAATTTGCAATTGACCTAGGCGAACTGGCTCAGTGCTCAGCGCGTAGCGTTCTTGCTGCCGAAAGGTAGCGGGTTCGAACCTGACCTGTTACTTTAGTCATCATTTCTAGCAGCAATTACTCTACTTCATAGTATACTCCTATACTCTTCTTTTATTTTGCACATTTTTTATTTTTTACTGTAACTTGTTTTTTTATCTTTTTCCTTTTTTATTTGTATTTTTTTATCTTTTCTATATTTTTATAATTCTTAACTTGTAAATCTAACATTATTGGGCAAACCTTGATCACTTATAACTATTTAACATCATCAATGTTTTTCCTTTCATCAATGAACTTTTATTATTGCACCCTGGAGTAATAGGTCCAAGGAATTCCGTAAACACAAGGACAAGGACTGAATGCGTTAATCTCTGCGCGTACACATAACAGTTATCCTCCGCACCGGAATTGCAAGAGCATTCTATCACCCACGTGGAAACAAACGAAAACAGAGTTTTGTTACATGTGTTAGAAAATGTTAACTGCAACTTTTATTTTCTTAGCTACAATTTAGTATAAAGCATTTCCTTTTTGTACAAAGGAAGCTGATTGGGTATGGTGGTTTTTCTAACCTAACACCAATTCGTACATAAATGGACGTAATTCTGTTACAATAAATGGCCTCTTTTATTTATTTATTTTTTCTGTATTTTGATTCTCCTTACACACACACATATATATATATACTACTGCGCCCAAAAAGTAAGACCAATAATTTAAAAAAACTCTTTATTTATTCTTCCAAATTTATTTCATCGCCTTAAAGTTGGACAACTTTTTTTCCAATCTTCAATGCATGTTGAAAAAGTATTGGCCTTCAAAGCGCGGCGATTCACGTTGAATCTCTTCAATCGACTCAAAATGGTGTCCCCGAGTGATCTTTGAGTTTAGGGAATAGCCAGAAGTCGCACGGCGTGAATATTGGCGAAAAAGTCACGAAAATCAATGCAGTGTGAACTGGCGCATCCAGCGTTTTCGGTACCAATCGAGATTTGACGCGTTTGAGGCTCGAAATGGAATTGACCGATTCTTTTGAAATTCCAACATAATCAACAAGGTCTCTAAATGTAAATCTATGATTTTCACCAAATAGTTAATTTTTGGACGTGAGCTTCGTCGGTTGAGGTTGAGGGTCGACCCGAGGGCTCTTCGTCTTCAACGCCTTCTCGGCCTGCCTTCTTTAACCGAATGCCTTCTACAACATTCTATACGTTTTCGCAAACAAAATCTAATGCTCAATGAATTCAGACATTTCAAAATCGCCTGAATCAGTTTGAGCGTCTCACAAAGCAAAGCGTAACCCAAACACTATTGAATATTTTGACCTCAAATTTCCACACAGATGTTAAGGACAGTGCCAGCAACCAAAAAAAAAAAAAAAAAAAATTGAAATCCTATAAGCTCCGAATTTTAAAAATGAAAATTGGTCTTACTTTTTGGGCACAGTGGTATATACAATATATAGAGATTCTTCCTTATGTATATATATTTTTATTCTGCCCTGATGAGGAAGTTGTCACCCAGATGCAGTGTTATGTATTTAATAAAATTCTACTGTACTCTGAATAATTATATATTAACATATCAACTCTAAAATCACGATGTTGGAATTTGTATGCTTTATCTCGCGGCACGCAGCGTCACGTTGTAGTTTTATAAAAATCGTTTCGAAACGATTCAAAATTGCTTTGTAGCCGTGGAGACGAGCTGTTGGTTGCTGTGAAGTTGTTTTATTCCAAAAAGAACATTTGTCTTCCATTTTAGCTCTTGCCTTTGAATTGTTACCATCAACCCTGTATATCATTGGAAATATTGTTTGTAAATAAAATGAACATTCCATAAATGTTTGAATGGATTGATCAATACGTCTCAATCAGAAAGCTACGGCTAACAAGAAAAATTGAACCAACAAACGAAAGAAACAAGATAGTCGTAGTGACAAAATGGTGCATCGGCCGGAAATATTCATAAAAAATTGAAATTTACAAGAAGTTTACAGAAAGATAGCTAGAAGTTATTTTCTCAAAGTTGACAGGGTAAGTGTTCATTTTAAATCTCTTTGATTAGAATTAGTTAATTAGATTATTATTAGATTAGATAAATAAAATCAATTAAAAGTTAAGCGGGGAATAATTCGCAGCTCAGGAACTAAATTAATCAGACGTACAGATGAAGAATTGGATAAGGATGATAAAAATCTGATATATTAAATGATACTTTTAACTGTTCTTTCATAGCACAAGGAACCATTAGAAGGACTAGATCATTCTATTGAATGTCTAATAAATGATGATGATGAGCTAGAGAAAGAAATCGAAGGTTCCTTAGAATATACTGAATCTGTAGTGCTCTGCAAAATCACGAGTACTTATATAGATATTTGGGGAACTTAAATAAACTGCAAGAGTTATCTGGTTTTGAATCTGTCTAATGTTACTACAGAACCCGAAAAGAAAATTAAAAATTAACACGAAATTACCACGTATATCTTTAGATAAATTTTCTGGGTGATATTTGTAGGTTGAAGCAATTTTGACCCCAGTACGAGGCAGCTATACATGAAAAGAAAATTTACAAGATATCAAGAAATTTAATTACCGTAAATATTTACTAACTGAATCAGCTGCAACAACAATTAGTGTTCTTCCCTTAATACCTGAAAATTATAGAAAGACGGTCGAAATTTTAAGGATCGATTTGGTAAAAAGAAATTTTAATTTCCGCTGATATAAATCGTCTATTAAATTTAGAACCAGTTAGGAACACCTATGACATATTTGCTTTAAGAAAACTGTACGATGAAATAAATGTGCAAATACGAAGTCTTGGATTATTACTGCTTTTTATTTTGTATAAATGTATTCCTAGTAATTATATTTTACAGTTTCCCAGAGAATAAAAGGGCAAGGGAGAATGTAATGCAACAGATTTATTAAATTTTTTAAAGAGTGAAATCTGTTGACTTTGAAAATTCCAAATCATATGAAATAAGGGAAAACAAAATTTCTCAAAAATATTGAATTCAGTTAAAGTTCACACATTAAATACTTTAATAGAAGTAAACTGCGCATTTTGCAATGGTAAACATAAATCTAATAGTTGTGATTTAAATTTAGAAGAACGTAAAAATTTTGCGTATACATGGTAAATGCTTCCGACGTTACAAAAAAATTCCATATAAAAAGTCGCTGTGTAAAAGTGTAGTATTTGTAAATCTAATGACCATCAGAACTCACCATGTAGTCAAACACTAGTCCTCCATTAATTCTTTACATTGAGCAAAAGACTTTATTTTAATTTGATCTACTTAACTTCTTACTTTTCCATGATTTAATTTGTTTTTATCTAAATTCCTGAGCTATGGCTCTATTCCTTTGCTCTTTAAATTATAAGCTCTTAATTTTCTTTTTAAGCAACTACCTTTTGAAATTTAATAATCTTTTAAGCAACAGGAGATATAGGGTCAACTCTTCCCTAGGTACTCCTACACAATTAATACGGACCTTTGCCTTTGCAGTCAAACAAACAGCGATAACACGACGAAAGGAGAAAAAATAGTGCTATCATCCTCTTTAACACGGATCCCTTTTAGTGGAAATGAGTCATCTGGATTTCTGGAGTATTTTTCCAAACAATAAAATGCAAGCTTGTTAGTAGAAATGCAATTGTAAATGTTAGACTGTGTCTAGATACTGGCTCAGCTAGAACTTTTATTACCAGAGGGTTAGAGCGAAGGTTAGATTTGCAGGTCACAGGTCAGGAAGAACAAAAATTATGGCCTTTTTTGTGGAAAAGAAGATACTCAGTCTGCTATTCAAAATAGAGTGTTTCTTATTGACAGATGAGAAAAAACCGAACATACAATGAGCATAGAATCTTTAGAAATTGAAACCATATGCCGAAATATAATAGCTGCACCTACTTTAGAATTGCGCGATAAAATTAAAAAATCGGGAATAGATTTATCGAATGTTTCCTATGATCTAAATCAAAGGAATAAAATAGATATCTTGATAGATGCTGATTATTATTGGACATTCATGACTGGAAAATATAAATGTCTTTCGCCAACTGTCGTTTTAAATGAAACTAAATTTGGATGGACATTACACAGACGATTTTCTAATTCCTTTACTTATGATATTTCTGATTCCTTTACTTATGATAATTCCTTTAGTACTTATAATATTTCTAATTCCTTTACTTATGATAATTCCTTTAGTACTTATGATATTTGTCGTAAAGAATTAAATGAATATCAAAACTACAGTTGTTGTAGAAATAGATATATTGAAAAGAAAACTTCAGAAAGTACAAAATGAAAATGATGTTTTACTTGGAAAACACATGACCATAGCCCAACAAATGAGAAATGAAGATATAAATTTATCTGACACAGAAGTTTATAACAATTAAGGCAGCTGAAAGGGAATTGCAGCATTTTGCTAAAATAGTAAAAGAGCAGGAATTGCAGGATTTCATTTCCAGTCAAGGTGTAACGAGGAAATTCATCCTAGAGCTTTCCCCAAGGTTTGAAGGTTTCTACAAACAATTAGTGAAATGTGTGAAAGATCCTTTACGGAAAATTTTAGGACGTGCACTTTTTCAAATTTGAAGAAGTGTCAGCAATCCTTACAGAAACTGAAGATGTTGTACATGGAACTCAGAAATCCAAATTGCTATGGGACTTTGGAATAATTAAGGAAGTCATTGAAGGAAGAGATAATTTCATTCGTGGCTGTGTGGTAAAACCGCAGAGGGACTTTTCGAAAACCTGAACAGCTATTGCAGTCTTTTGAGTTAGAAATTTCATAAATGTATTTCTACGAATTTGTGAGTTGATGGAATATTTTCATTTTAATGTTTCTTGTATTTACCTTAATTTACCTTTTGTATTACTCAAGATATATTATATGTAGTGAATATTCTACTGAATAATTTTCCATAAATTTTATGTGCTTAATTGAATGTTTTTAAATGCGTGCTCGTATTTAAGGTTTTATGACATGCTTTAGTTATATACTACTATTATAACTAAATGGCATACTTTTTATGGCATGCTTCAGTTATATGCTACTATTATTGCTTTATTGCTGGTAATTTATGTTATTGAATTGACTTTTAATATAGAAGTTTAATTTATATTTGTAACAGAAATAATTTATGATGTCTAGTAATTCACAAAATATGTCTAACATTAATTTTTTTCTTCACATTTTCTACTTTGATAATTATTGTATTATTTGAATTTGTTAAATTAGGTAATTGAATTAGATATTAATGGGCAATGTATTATGTATGTACTCTTAAAAGAGTCCAGGTGAGGATGATGTTGGAATTTTAGGCTTTATCTTGCGAAACGCAGCGTCCCGTGGCAGTTTTTTATAAAAATCGTTTGGAACCGATTCAGAATTGCGCTGTTGCCGTGGAGACGAGTTGTTTTATTCCAAAAAAACATTTGTCTTCCGGTTTTAGCTTTTGCCTTTGAATTGTTACCATCAACCCTGTATATTCTTTTTAAATATTGTTTGTAAATAAATGAAGATTCCATAAATGTCTGAATGGATTGATCAATACTTCGGACCATCAGAAAGCTGCGGCTAACAAGAAAAATAGAACCACCGAACGAAAGAAACAAGATAGTCGTAGTGACACACGACTTTGAAACAAGTACATTGAAGGCTTTGCACATCATAAATTTAGTATATGAGTGGCAGGATCAATTTGGTTCATATTGAAGTGAACGAAATAAGTTCGTGTGATAAGCAATTTAATAGATGGGGGATTTTCTCGCTATTTCAGACTTCCTCTGTCATCTTAAGAGTTCAAGGATTTTGATGAATCACTTGACAATATTTTGTTTCATTTTTCGTTTCCCGGAAACATATGCAAATTCATTCACTTTGAATTTGCATATGTTTCCGGGTTTCACATTTCAACAAATACTGATAATTTCAGTAGCGTTAACAACAGTTTTTGGAGTATTTTATAACAGCCAGAATATTAATTGAGTATTCGAGTAATTATCTTTGTAAGATGCAATACATTTATATTATCTCAATACTTTTTGCACTTTTATTTAAATTTTACTTTGCTTTCACTTAAAACGTCAATTTTGAAAAATTTTTATCTTCCTACATCATTGTTCTTGTCGCCTCTAGGCCATTATATCAATATCTTTTACAGTAGGATCGATTTTTGCTCTCGATTTCAGTACCATACGTCGAAACCTGACTTTTTATGGCTAATTTACAGAACATATATTTATCAGAAAACATTTCCCATTATTATAAGTACCTGGGGTTAGTTTTTGACTCTAAATTAACCTTTAACACCCATTTTGCTAAAGTAGTTGCTAAAGCAACTGCTGCTAGCGTAAAGCTAAAGAGCCTAATTTCTCAAAAGAGCAGGCTAGCGATCAGACACAAGGTTCTACTCTATAAGTCTATCCATCGACCAATTCTCTTATATGGATGTCCCATTTGGGCATCCTCCTCCATCGCAAATCTTATGAAGCTTCAAGTTTTTCAAAATAAACAGGTAGCCATGATAGTCAACGCCACGTGGTTTGTTAGAAGGAAGCAACTCCACAGAGATCTGAATATAGAACCCATTATGGACTATATTTTCAAAATTTCTAAATCATTTCATTCAAAATGCCCTCAGATCCATAACGAAGCGATCAGGCAAATACCTGTATACTATCCAGGTGTGGCTAGCTCCAGGAAGAGACCCAGAGCTATCTATGATCAGCAATGGAATCTTTCCCGGCATTGAAAAGGCGTTGTGGATTTTATCCTACAAATGCTGATTCTACCGCTGTGGCTGCTGACTAGTCACTATGATCACTTCAAGCTAATCTGAGCTGCAATCTTTGGCAATTTTAAATTTTAATTGTTTTTGTTTGCTACGATGTGCACCTTAAATTAGAACATGGCTACCTGACTTTTAATTTTTAATTTTAAGTCCTTAATTATTTAATTAGTTCCTAAATTTCTAGCTATTAGTCTATACCAAATAGTTGTTTTAAATCTTGCTTTCAAAGCTTAACTTCATTGATGCACTTAACAGCCAATGGCTGACCCCAGTTTTGTTTACTATTTACCCACTAAGTCTGTTTTCTTCTAATTTAGTCTTTTCACCAAATGGTTCATTTTATTAGTCTTAATTTTTAACTTAACTCAATAGCTAATTTATTACTGCTCTGGTCTCATCCCTGCATTATAACTCAATCACCTACTTATTTTATAAGTATTTAAATAAAAAATGCATTTTTTCCTTGCTCAGGCTAAGTTTTTTTCTTGAATGTAAACCCACTGACTGATGGCGCCATCTGTTGGCGTGCTAGTCAGCCAAATTTGAAGACTCATTATTGTATGTTTTTTATTATGTTCTGCTGCTAATTGTTACTCATATGCATGTAAGCTTGTTTTTCTTAATTCCTTTTATTTTTATTTTTATTTTCTTAAAAAATTTTTGTTTTAAATTTAAACTATTATCTTTTTTTGGGCATCGTCAACGGCTCCCTAATTGTACCGATAGCTTTAGCTTTTTCGATCTCTTGCTTTAATTGTTCTCAAGCAAGAGATGTTTTTCCTAAATTTTAATAGTTTTATTTTTTATTTATTAATATTCTCTAATTTAAGAAACATCATTTTGTGCAATTTTTTTAACTCAATTAAGATGTGGAGGTATTGTGTTCTTAAAACCACCTAGGAACTCCGTAACCGATACGCCCGTTGCCCGTTTCCCATTATTAGAGTTTATTGGATCAACGCATGCAGAATATGTTTGTCACATCTGGAAAAAAAATCTCAGCAATATTCCCTCAATTTTGTGAATCGGGGTATTTGAAAGATCGCTCCAGCTGAGGTCGATTTTTATGTCAGCTTCAAAGAATTTTCGTTTTTACAAAAATGGAGGAGAATAAGAGTGAACTGCTTTCGCTTTGTGTTTGGATGTAGCTTTAAACATTGTACTCTTTATTGTGCCGCGAATCATACATCTCAACGTAATGGTCGAAGGAAATACGATGAGAAGCCCCCATCGACAACAGCACACTCTTTAAAAACTACTACATCAACTGTTTATCAAATGCAACACCATATATCATTCTCGGTTGTTTTTAAAATGATTTGTAGCAATTTTTAAAGATACTTTTCATCTCGGGTGCCTTTCATGTACCTATATATTTTTATAAATAGATCTATGTGCGAAAAACTATAACTCTCAGAAGTTTAGTTCTTTTCTCTGAATTTATTATTTGGTTCTGAAAATTCGTAGCCAAAACGACGAAAAAATGTTGAATAATTATGTTTTAATTAAATAAAAACTGATTGAGTGCAATTATTGTAGAAAAATAAGGTAGAAAAGTTGTAATATTAGGTTTCAAATTTTGAGTGTCTACTCGTGGCTGGAGAAAAAAGGGACAGCTTCTGTTGTGATGGAGCACAGGTAGGCAGAAGTCTGACTTGGCTTCGTATCACTGAAGAAGTAGAGCAGGGCCTTCCGGGATGACTTTTAGGGATAACTGTCCCACATTTGAAAAACGTATAGGAGAAAACACGAAAGACTTCCACCAGGTAGTCCAACAAATGAGGTAAAATGCTGAGCATCACAAACAGCATCGAGAAACCTCGTTTTTTGAAACAGTGTTACAACAATGCTCCAGCGGATTGAGCCGCAGCTCTAATGCTCTCCAGCGGCACACGCTATCACTCGGGCCACGAGTTGGGCAAAAAGAAATAATAATTGTTGTTGTGATTTATTCAATTTCGTTCATTCAATTGACTATCTATTTTTGTACTATGAAACTTTTAAAAGTGACTCGTTGTGGGGAGCGGTAGTTCTGAAAGTCAACATAGATGATTTATTTAATTAATTAGAAAATAAACGTGTTGTTTTTTTTCTCATTTTGGCAAAGTTTGCTAATCCGTGCGTTATTTATACGTTAAAAATTATAAATAAAATATTTAAGTTTGTTAAATTGAAATAACACAGTGGATATTTACAATACAATTATCTCTATGGTAATATTTTTTTCTGTTTAAACAGGCATCCAATATATTAACAAAATTCAAATTCAGTTTCAGCTATGAAAAATAAAATTGAAATCCCTTTCCAAAATTCCAAAATTCAATTTTAGCTCTGAAAATAGATTCAAGTTAAAATTCCTTGGCATTTACTATGCAAACACACTTTTCAATATCTCTTTGATAAAGAATTCAGTATCTTATTACAATATTTTGAGAAGAGTATTAAAATTTCGATTGTTACAAAAGTGGACATAGAGATTTTTCTACATTAAGTATATGGGGTGAAAATTCATATGTTAAAGAAATGGCAATTTAGAGAAGTAGTTGCTATAGAAAAAAACTCTTAGAGGATTCATTATTGTTTATTTATTTCATTATCGATGTTCAAAGAGTTTTTCGTCAAAAAAATATTGATGTTAAAAACTATCAAAATTTTGGGATATGTAACAAAAACTGTGTAAAAATGTTCTAAATAATAATATCGTAAGTTCTTGCCGCATAAGCTAAAAATATCATATATGCATACGCTAAATTTAAACGTATAAAAATACAAAATACCTCAAAATTTCTGGGTGTGGATTATAAGCCGCTGCATGTAATATTGGAACACATTTTTTTTTTCGGGAAGTCTTATAAAATCCAATTCTTCACAATGGTCTTCCAAAATTACTTTTTGTCAATGAAAATGAACATAATTTTATGTGAGAACAATAAACACTTTTCCAAACTTAAAAATAAATAACAATTACGAAGGAGGGTGGGGAAGAACCAGACATACAAAATGCGACGCTCATCATGTATCGGTGCGTGTTTGCTAGTGGATGAATAACTATCTACAATTAAGCTATCCATAAAAATTGAAAGCGTTTCGCAGGAGACACAATTAATAATAAAATATGATACCGATAGAGATTCATATCTCTTCAGCAAATAAAAAATCTCCGGAATCATCTCTTTTGTTTTCATCATAGTTCTTGAATGCATATCTTCCATTGTATTAAAATTATAACGTATTTGTTTATATAATTGGCATTATTACTCCTTTTATTAGTTTTATTTCAAGGGCATAAAAAAACAAAACTTAATTGGTATATAGTTATGTCAAAGAACAGTCGCAAATCCACAGCAAAATATACGCCAGATTATATGAGATATTTAATTTCTTTTCTGCTGAAAATTACGTCTGGGTTTATACGATACTGAGAATAATATGTAAGAAATTAAGAAAATTAAATATTAATATTGCAACCTTTCAATGAAGGTGCAACCACAGTTATTAGAACTTTTTTATTGTACATTTAAATTAAACTCACCATTTTGTTTTTGTTTATTATGAATAACGCAATTAAATCGGGGCTTAGCGGTAACGTGCGCCGCTGGTGAACATTAGTGCTGAGGTTCCATCCGCTGGTGGCTTTGCTGTAGACACAATTTGAAAACCGAGATGACTCGATGGCTCTTGTGATGTTCAGCATCTTACCTCGCTAGTCAGACTACCTGGTGGGTGTGTACCAGGTTTCTCACTTACGATACGCAAATGCGGAGTAATGTCCCTTAAAAGTCTCCATCCATGAGTAGAATTCTCCTTAAAAGTCTACCTCCATGGAGTAGACTACTCATGGGGAGTCCGTCCTGCGTTGTTGGGCAGTGAAGATTAGTCACAAGGCATATTTTTAGTTTTATGCCATGGGTTTAAGAACAGAACTTGATTGATTTATGGTTCGTCAAAAAGGGGGCGCTAATTTGCCTCGAATTTTACGCTGCTGCTGATTATACAATATATTTTGGGGCTGAAAATTACTCGTACGGGTTATATGCTGTTGAGGATAATAAGCAATACATTAGGATAGTAAAAAAATAATTATTAATATTACAACTTTTCAAGCAAAAATTCAACCATAAATGTAAGTTTTTCCCATTAATATTGAAATATAACTCACCAATTTCTTGTCTATGATCAGGAACGTAATGAACGTGTAGATTTGGCACGTACTTCTGCACAGCTTTTACCAACTCCTCCGGAGTAAAGCTTATAGCAGCAACATTGTATGTTCTCAATTTCAGAGATTCATTTGGAGCTTCCATCACTTCGATGAGGGATCTCAGGCAATCTTCTATGTACATCATCGGCAGTTTAGTGTCTCTATCGAGATAGCATTCGAATCGACCTGTTCGGAGAGCTTCGTGGAAAATCATAACAGCGTAATCTATAATAATAATAATAATAATAAATTAGTGAAACAACATTTACATCATTGAATTTTTATTTTTACCCACTTCGGACCGACAACGGTCAGTCCGAAGTGGGTAAAATAAAATTCGGTTCCGAGTTCGGTTTAAATTGCTACTGTAATTTGGAATGGAAACACTATTTAGCTTCTCTAAACCAAAGAGAATGACTTCTTTAGCATACAAATGTAACCTACATATATCCAGATTATATAAAAACTTTTGATGTGACTTACTTGTTCGAACTGAGGTTCCTCAATTCAACCTCTTACAACCAAGCCACTCAGCGTTTTTGAATTAAAATATAATATTCTATACACATTTGTAATAATATCTCAAAAGTAGTATTAATTGAATTAGCAATATTCTGACAACTATTGTTAAAGAAGTGCAAAGATTATGATCCATGCATTCTCAAGTATATACGTCCCAGTTCACACATTAACGTTAAATCAATTCATATAAAACAAAATCAGAACTTAGATTATTTAGAGCAGTAATAGTTAAACTTCTTGGAGAAGGAGAGATGACTTTTTTTTTCCTTCGATTTTATGAAACACAATTAAGTTTTCGAAAAGAATTAACCATTTTAAATCACCAACAATTTATCATAATTTAATACAATAAAAATATCATACAAAAATAAAGGAAGACAACGGTGCACAAATTGTACGCAAAATCGGATAATATGTGTGTCTGAATTGTCCAAATAGCATCAATATCCTCTATTCAAGCTTCTGAAGCCGCTTTCATGCATATTATGATTCGAACCATTCTCTCACGGCTCTTAATGGAGGTTTGATTGCGCTCACGTCGGCTTTTAATACATCTTTCTTTGGCTCTATAACATTGACTAATATTCCTGGAATGCTGTCTTAATCGATCATGATAGCTGCCAGCAAACTGGCATCGCATAATTTTATAGAAAAATTCTATTTCAGTCCAAAAGTCCAAATCTTTTTTTTCGTAAACTCACACCGCCATTATTCCTGGTGGAAGAAAACATTTTATGGCATTAAGTCTCTTTTTAGTCAACTTTAATAACTCGACGATATGCTTATTACATCCTACGATCATTCACATAAATCTTTATTGTGTTTGTTCTGGTGATCCTTTTCTTTGGACACCAAGGGCACTAGACATTTCACTAATTGAGCATGTGTGGGACATGATTAAATTCGTATACACCAAAATGATGCAGATCTGGAGCAATAATGGACGAATGCCGGGCAATGTATAGGAAGAGGAGGAAATTATGATTATTTGTTATTTCCCTCATAGACGTATATAAGTACGAAGCAATGCATCAAACCTAGAGGATGTTTACCAATTACTGATTTGAATGATCTATGCGTAATTGTCAGCCACACAAAGATGAAACAGCCTTAAATTTTAAATGGTTACATGTAAAATGTGCATTTAATTTTAGTAAAAACAGCCACTTTCTTCATATATATATATATATATATATATATAAATATATAGTAATTGAACTTTTTTATGGCTTATCTATCGTTACATTTTTAATATGCAATTTATAAATTCAATATATTAACATTATTGTTAAGAGTTTTTCTTCTTTTTTGCAGTTTTTCTTAAATCTACTGTAATTCACACAATTTCCTATAATTAAATCACACTATTAACGCCCACACAACTCATCCGTTTTTCCATGTCGTTAATTACTTGATATAAGATAGCCCATCACCAGAGCATAAATTCCTACATTCTAAAATTTTTCATGTTAACTACTAGTTTTCAGTAAAATAAAAAGCCCGAACATATATTACATATCTGATGACATTAACAGTTTCTACATCAACAGAAATTTTCGATAAAATCCACCTGCACTATAGAATTACTTTGAACAAAATTATTTCAGTTATTAAAGATTAGCCCTACAGGAAAAATTAATCAACATTGATTTGTCTGGAATATATCGTAAGAATGCTGTAGATGAGAGTATAGTAATAGTGATTCTAATATACTTGTGGATTGAGGCTTCAGTAACAATATCCTTGCTATTTATTTGTCATTGTAATTTATTAGTTTTATTCTTTGTGTCCTGTAAATGAAAAGACTTTGGTTACGATGTGTTATTGGAGTAAATTTCTAGATTTATTATTACTTAGATATAATCAGCTAGAGTGCATGCCAATAATGTTTCTAATTCAAAGTACTGGTGAGGGTACTATTTTTCTAACTGCACAACAACGAATAAATGATATGGAACTATCTGCGGTTTTCATAGATACAATTAATCTGCTATTATTTATTATAAGTATTTGTGAATGAAAGAAAGGCTAGATTAACTTAGACTTGAATCGAAATAAAAATATCAATAATTTTTCTAAGCTCTTAATTCTGCTCTTACAATCCATTTAAGGATCAAAATGTTTTTGAAACACATTACTGAAATGGACTACTACACATTTCCGATGAAAACCGTTTCGTGATTCAAGTCCTTTTTCCCAAGTGCCGCCTGATAGCGGAGTTTAGCATTTATTTTTCTGCCTCAAACAAGATGGTTTATTACTCTGAACTATGTAATACTAAAAAAAACTTACTATACAAAAATTAACAATTGAAAACTACGAAACACATGAATGTGAAAAAATTATAGAAGCTTCGATATCCAGATATGAAAAGCAAAAGAAATGAAAGCAGAAATAAACTGTCGATTTGATAGTTCTTTTTTTTTCTTCGCATACTTCACACATTACTTCGAACCACTGATGTCGATCTCAGCTCTTACCGATAAGAATAGAAGGCGAGAGCATTCTCGCTGGGGAATTATTTCTCCGATCGTGAATGGATTTTCGCTACCATCTACGATCTAGTTCTCGGATCCTCTAAAATTCTTCCATCGGCTCCTGACTTAGTATTATTGGATAAATTAAGAATTGAAATTTGCTATATAACTCCTTATTAAATCCCCTCAACTCTGAAAAATTTTTTATTTTGCAATGGTAAGAGAATGCAAACTCTTACGAGATCAAAAAGTGTAGTAAACATAAAAGAAAACAGTAAGAGAAAAAGTTGATGTCTCATTAGGAAAGTTGTAGCACTCCACTATCTGTTTTTCACCTCGGAGTCCCTGCAAGTTCTTGTATCTTGCTATGGTGCCTGCCCATGATGTCTATACCACAAAGTGGGCAATTTGGGCTATCAAAATGCCAATGTCTCGCCAAACAGTCATGGCCCACAGCAAGTTTAAATTCCGTGAAAGTTTTTTTTTTCCGAGGTCCAAAATGTGCCTCCAACACCTCCGAGGAGATATGAGCAGCGAGTAATGCCTTCTATCTAAGTTTCATTTGATTTTTGATATAAAGTTTCTTGGAATGAAAGGAGTTTCAAGTATTTGGTTGTTGGAGTATCCGTGTGCTTTTCTTAGCCAGCAAATCTGCTTGATCATTACCTAAAATGTCACAGTGTCCAGGGATCCACTCAATAGATCTACCTCTCCGTGGTGCATCCTGGTAACGTCACAGGCGGCTAAAAGATCTACTATTATCGACATGCAGATGAGAACAAAGCTATTATAAAACTATGATTACGTTACAATTGTCATTGGTTATACTGATATTCTATGCCCATGGAACTTGGCTGAGGCTTAAATAATTAATCATGCCAAGGTTCATCCTTCGAGATTACAAAAGGTGACTTTTTGGTAAATGTATGCAATAAAAATTGATGCTACCACAATGTTTCCTTATCATAAGAGAATAAAATAATGTTTTGCCCATAATAAATTGGAATTCGCAAGCGGATTTAATTTTTTTAATTGTTTCCAGAATTTTTTCAGATCACTGAATTTTTGTTGATATAAAATGAGTAACACTTAATAAGGCAAAAAACGAAATGTCATACCTGTTGTTCCACCACCAGGGGCAGTGTCTCCAGATATCACGCCTGGAAATCGAAGTGATCTAAAATCTAGGCCATACTTGAAGTGGTAATACTGTTAGAAATGAAAGAAAATAAGCATATACAATTATAAATATAAACATTTATAATATATCAGTACAACATATATACACTCATGTCCATAAATTAAGGATAATTCAAAATCACACAGAAATTGAATTCTAAAAAAAAAAAAAATTACACCTGTAGAATTATCACACACATCTTTAAGAAGAATATGCAAATTACAGGAAACCACCAGATGGCACGGATAGTACGTCACAATGACGAGAGTGTAAGAGAGGGGTATATAAGGAATGGTGGCAAAGAGGTAAAATTGTTCACAAGCGCTTTAAAAGCCTTTCAGTGCAATAACCGCATAGTTATGGCACAAAGGAAGCATTTGGATGATTTTTTACGCGGTAGAATTATCGTACGACTGGAATGTGGACGTACCCAGCTGGAAGTATCCGAGGAACTTGGAATCGCCCAGAATGTCATCTCCAGGCTTTGGCAACGATTCCAAGATGACGTAATGATGGTAATGTGAGTAGATGTTACAGCACAGGTCGCCCCCGAGTTACAACGCCGAATGAGGACCGGTATTTAGCAGTTACTGCCGAAAGAAACAGACGGAACACAGCATCAGACCTGTCTCTTCAGCTACTGGTACGACAGTTTCAAGGCAGACCTTGTACAGACGCTTAGGGCACATTGGTCTATATGCTCGTAAGCCTGTCAGATGTGTTCCACTTACCGCAACTCACTGTCGCCTGCGATTAACCTGGAGTAGAGAGCATGCATTGTGGACACCGCAACAGTGGTCTGCTGTGATGTTTTCCGACGATTCCAGGTTTAGTTTGCAGTCTGATTCTTGCCGGACTTTCATATGGAGATCGCCAGGTACCCGTTACCACCAAGAGAACACCATTGAACGACACAGTTACGGTGGGCAGGATGGCTCGTTTGGGGAGGAATTATTCTTGGTTCCAGTACTGACCTGCATGTTCAGAGTGTAACGATGACAGGCCACATCTATCGGGATGTCATTCTGGAACAACATGTACGTTTGTTTCGGGGCGCCATGGGTGCTGAATTTCTGTTTATGGATGGCAACGCCCGTCCTCACCATGAAATCATTGTAGACGAATGCCTTCAATTGGAGGATATCACCCGTATGGATTGGCCAGCATACTCACCGGACTTGAATCAATAGAGCATGTGTGGGATATGCTTGGCCAACGAATTGCAGCCCGTCAACCCCCTCCCACTTGTCAACCGGAACTTCGGAGGGCATTGTTTGATGAGTGGTGTAATATTCCCCAAGATCAGGTTGATAATTTGATACTCAGCATGCCGTAGGCGTTGTAAGGCCTGTATTGCATCGTCCAGGAGACATACTCCATATTAGCCATCATACTAACCATGTTATACTGTTTTTGTAAATAGGTTCTTTTGAAATTTGCTTCAGGCAGTAAAAATCGCAATTTTTATTAATTATGTCAAACATATAGCATCTTTTTGCTCTTTACCTTTTTGTTAAATAAATAGACTTTACAAATAAGTCAAATTTGTTTTTGCTTCTGTCTCTTTCTTTGCCTGAACTTCATTATCCTTAATTTATGGACATGAGTGTATTAATTTTCAAAAAAAAGAGGGCATTCCCTACTATTTAAAAGCATTATCCTTGTAACCTATTTTTTACCATGATTATATTTCTGTGATGTTTTTTATTATGTATTTTTCAACAAACAGCTATTACAATCTTTTACAAATTAAAGTTTAATTGAAAAAATTTTTATAGATTAAGATACTGAAATGAGTAAGTGGCTTTAATATTTCCTAATAAGATTGATTAAGACTGTTACAGTTAGTGCTTTATTTAACAATTTGTGTAAAGAATTTCAATGAGAATTTTTAATTAAATTTTTCGAAATAATTAGAATGAAATTTCTAGTTTTCATTCTAATTATTTCGGCTCTTTTCTTATAAATGATATTTTTAAGTTTACACAATCAGTAATGAATGAATAGATAAATTTGTAATTGTAATTTTTATATTTGTATATATGGGGCCTGAATGGCCGAGTGGTTAGCGCTCTGGCGATCATAATTCAAAGTGGTGCTTCGAAGGAATTACATTGAAATTGGGTGGAGTAAGGAAACGTGCGGTTTTTAAATCACTCATTCATATTTAATATTTTCATATCAAAGTTTAAAAAATAAAAAAGTAAAAATAAAAGGATGATATAACAAAATGAATAAGATTGCGATAAAAAGGCAAATATACTTAGTTTACAAAATTACAAGAAATTTATTAATGAGTGCTTTCACTTTAATTACGAAACAATGAACCATGACTTCCCTTATTTACATTAAAACAACTACTATTTCTTCCTTATTACTTCCCTTATTTGAAACTTTAGGTGTATTCATAACGTAACTTATTTTTTCAAACTTTTCCTAACAAATCTTTCTTTTTTCAATAAACAGATGTTAGAGAATGCAATAATGAAGGGGAAAAAATGCATATATATATATGTGGAGGTATAACGGAGGGAAACATAGTATATTTTCTTTTCCTTTCGAAAACATAAAAAGAAATATTTTATAGTATTCTTTTTAAATAGTGTAATAAGAGCAATTTATTTCTTTAAAATACTTTGTTCATAATATTTTTTATTTATTTTTAAAGATGATATATATATTATTAATAATATAATAAATTGCATTATATCATTATTAATAATATAATATAATTAAATATTATATTATTTCCTTTTTTATTAATAAATTCAACACATATTTCTATTTTTTTCAACATATATTGATACTGATATTTCTTTTATAAATATTTCAATGTCTTTGAGGTTAATAATAAACGCTACTAAAAAATTTTCCCTAATAAATAAAAATTAATAATTACATATTTAGAAAAGATACTGCATATATGTATAAAAGCATTATGTCTATGTAAAAATATACAGAAAGTTTATTTGAAAGACATATTCTGCACAGTGTTAGTCGAAATACTTATATAACGTCTCATCTCGTTTATCAACTAGAAAGTATCATCCTTCCTTCATAAAAATTCCATAATATTTTATATTTGTTTTTATAAAAAAAAAAGAAATATTGAAAAAACCGCCTGCCTCATAACCATGGTTTTTTTTTTTTGTAACGGTTTACAAATAGGATAAGAACAAACAAAAGAAAATTTCTTACTTCGCCAAGTAACTCGGCATGGACTTTGGAAACTCCATAAATAGTGCGAGGTCTTTGCACACACAGATCTGGAGTAGGATTCCTAGGAGAGTCTGGTCCAAACGCTCCTATCGTGCTGGGCACGAAGATTTTCAGCCTGTACTGCTTCGCCAATTCCATCACATTGTGCAGTCCTTCAACGTTGATCCGCATAGCTAAGGGAACGTTGTCTTCTCCTACAGCACTCAGAAGAGCACTTAAGTGGACTAACCAATCGATTCGATAATTGACTATTATTTCCTGAAGATTCTTGAGATCTAGGATGTCTGCATAAATATAAGGACCTAAAAAGTACAATTGAAATGAAGATTATGGGAGCGAAATTTTTAAGAAGCAATCTTCAAATACTTTATATGCAGAAATTATAATTCATGTTTTTTGCTTTCGGATATTTTTTTTTAATGCGACCAAATGGATGAGCATTATGTACGACAAAAGGCCATTCACCATTCATCTGACTCAATTATTGCAGTATTCAATTTATCCCTTCCATTTTCTAGATAGATGATTATATTCTTACTATATATTTATTGGATATGGTAGCAAAGTCTAAATGAAACCCCATTATGAAGGCAAGTAAAGCTATTAAAATAAATCATAAAATTCATTTGAGGAATTTGTGTAGATAATGTTTTTTGCAAAGTTTTTTTAATAATATCAACATAATCTTTTATTAGTTCTGCTTGTGATTGTATTATAACATTCTTTAAATATTTTACATGATAAAAATTATATTATCTTTACGAGGGTAACTCTGAAATTTTTGAGACAGTGGCAGACGACAAACGCAGGAAAAAAATATTCGTTAAATTTGTAAATTTGAACCCTTTTTATGGCCACAGATGATAATTTGTGGCAACAATTGCAATTTAGCTGTCGTAGAATAAATTTTGGAAGAAAGAAAATAGAATTGACGCGAGAGCATTATCGCGCTATGATTTTCTATGATTTTAAAGTGGGATTAAATCAAGAAGAATGCCTTCAACGTCTACAACTAGCATATGGAGACGAAGCCCCATCTCGTGCTGTTGTATTTAGAATGTTTATAGAATTTCGTAGAAGTCGAAGTTCTCTGCAGAATCAAGAACACACAGGGAGACCTTCATCAGCTGTAGTTCCAGAAAATGTGTCAGCCATACGAAAAATGTTAGTCGATGATAATCACTGCGCTTACCAAATGATACAGAAGAAACTTAACATTGGATCCGCTGCTATACATATAATTATTCAGGAAGAACTGCATATGAAAAATTAGTTTGTCGTTGGGTCCCCCATAATTTAACAGAACACCAAGAAACGGAGCATGTCAGAATCTGCAAAGAAACCATAAAATTACTTAACGACGGGGACACCTCGTTATTTCTAAAATTATAACTGGTGATGAAATTTACATACCGTTTTTGACATTCAAACACTACAAAAGTAAAGTATGGGTCTTTAAAGACGACCCCATACAAATAATTGCGAAAAGACAACGAACAATGAAAAAAGTAATGTATGCTGTTTTTCAGAAGTGTGGGACTGGTCAAAGCCATCATTCTGGAGGGACAGAAGACAGTCACAGCTAATTGGTACACCACTAAGTGTCTTCCAGGAATTCTTCAAGAAGTGAATGTAAGGGGACTCATGCTTCACCATGATACTGATACTACATTCTCATAAGGCAAGATCGATAGCCGAATTTCTTAAACAGAAACGCATCAAAGTCATCCACCTAATTCCCCCTGATCTTGCTATGTGGGACTTTTGGCTTTTTTTAATCTTAAGAAAAATTTACGTGGTCGACGTCTTCATTCCGAAGAGAAGATTGATGAGGCTATAAAAACATATTTTTCATCAATTCAAGAAATGGATGGCGTGAAGCATTTAATCTTTGGAAAATCGTCTGCAAAAGTTCATTGATGTTGGAGAGAACTGTACTTTGAACACTCTTAAAATTTGGTAAGTTAAACTTGTACCATTTAGTCGTATCTCAAAATTTCAGAGTGACCTCGTATGTATGTTTTTCTAGTGGTTTATTAAAAAAATTTTATTAATCACATTAATTAATTTTTTAATTAAAAATTATACTAAGAATCGAATATATTACAATAATATATTTTTAGTAGAGATACGCTGTACAAAATTTAACAAGACAAAGAAAAGTTGAAGAGTCAATCAGCATAACATGAAAATAGGAGGAAAAATGAAGAACTGTTAACGTCTTTATGATGGTGAACATCATTTATAAAATATCATATCATGTTAACATTGTTTTCTGAAAGGTATGGTGTTTTCCAAAACGACTTATAAGGGATGATAGACCAACACTGCTGATCATATGAAAGAAAATCTGAAAAGTCAAGCAGTCGGACAATCTAAAACGCATATTACAAGGGTTTATTTTGTTTTCTTAATCATGCTCATCTTAAACTTATTGTATGAGTGGCCAGATTGAAAGTTTTCTAAATCATGCTCCTCTTAACTTATTGTATGATTAGCAAGATTGTAAGTTCCTTAATCGTGCTCTTCTTAAACTTGTTATATGAGTGGCAAGATCGATTTACTTAAGTGAAGCAAATCAGTCTTGCCAGTCATACAATAAGTTTATGATGAGCATAACTTATAGCGAGGATCATCGATAGAATATTTCATGCAATTAAGTTCGAAATTAAATTCCTTTAGATTTTTATTATCACATATTTTTCCAGTTTAAAAGTTTTATATTATTTCTTCCTCTATTAATTCCTTCTCTTCCCCCTCCTTTTTTTTTCTTAATTTAATTATTTTCTTTTAATTTTTAAGCTCCTACTACTTCTACGCAATTTTTTTAAAAACTTTGACTTTCAGTAAATAAATGAGTGCTACTCTCACTGGAACTCAACCCTCCTGTCCAATCTCGTTGAGTGTGAATACTCTCATGTTCAAACTCGTCACAGCTAAGGGAGATAAATATCGTATGTGCACGCAGCGATAAACATTATTTAATTGACAACAACGGTTTACTGCACGTTGAAGGTAACAAAACAACTTCATCAAGTAAGGCTGAAATTAACGGACTTTTCATCACAGTAAAAGAGATACAACTATTAAACGATATGTGTCCACAAATTCTCCACCAAGAATAATCGTTTTGCAAAGTAGTAAATAAAGGTACGCTATTTATGGAATGTTACATGCTAACTAGCATACTAACTAGCTCGACATGCTAACTAGCTCGACCACTTAATGACTATTTATATTTCAACAATGAAAATAAAAGATAATTTTCTCATCTATAACTAAAATAGTATATCTAGTATTAATAATACACAGTCCAGTCACATCAATCTGACCACCACCTACTTTCGACGTCAACGTGAAATAACTTTCATAAAAGGCAGGTGGCAGCATATTGCAGTGGAGTGTATATAAAGGATGTCTTAGGGCATCGGAAAGTATTTCAATCGTTGGCGTAATGCAGAAACATAGTGATTTTTCCGACGTCCAAAAGGGCATGATTATTGGCTTTCGGCCAAGGCTGGAAGCATTTCGGAAAAGGCTTAATTTGTAAACTATTTGCATGCCGCCGTGGTAAAAGTATACCGTGCATGACAAAATGACACTATCCAAAATCAGCGGCGTGGCAGATGTGGTGCATCACGGGGTATAGATGACAGAGGCGAACGAAGGCTACGGAGATGCGTTCGGGCGAAGATAGACGTGCAACTGTTGAGCAACTGACCGCCCAGATGAACCAAGGGGCTACCAAGAGTGTATCATCAACAACGGTTCAGCGGATGTTGCTGCGCATGGGTCTCCGCAACAAACGCCTGGTTAATGCACCTATGCTGACTGTTGTTCATCGGCGACGAAGGCTGGAATTTGCACGCCAGTACCGAAACTGGACGTCCACAGAGTGGCGACAGATGGCCTTTTTCCGATGAATTACATTTATGCTCATATCAGACAGATGGACGCTGGCGTATACGGCATGAAATGTCTGAAAACAAACACCCTGCAACAATTGCCGGAAGGATCCAAGCTGGAGTAGGGAGCATTATGGTTTGGGAATGTTTTCCTGGCATTCACTTGGTGCACTCATTATTGTGGAAGGTACGATGGATCAGCACAAGTACGCATCTGTTCTTGCGGACCATGTCCACCCCTACTTGTGAATTATTTCTCCTCAGAATGATGGCATCTACCAGCAGGACAATGCGAGGTGTCATACAGCTCTCAGTGTATGTGCGTTGTTCGAAGTGCACCAGGATAAGTTTACCGTACCCCTGGCCAGCAAATTCACCGGATTTGAACCCAATCGAGAATCTGTGGGACCACCTCGATCGCGCCATGGATCCTCAACAGCGTAATCTAGCGCAGCTGGCCACGGCACTGAGTCGGCATGGCTCAGCATCCCAATGAACACCTTCAGAAACCTAATTGACTTTCTTCCTGCACGTCTCGCTGCGGTCCTCTCTGCCAAAGGTGGTTATTCTGGCTTTTGACAGGTGGTCACATTAATGTGACTGGACTGTGTATATTTTTTGCCATACTCTGCAGCAAATTTTCATAGAAAAACTAAAAAATATATTTTAAATCAATACTATTAAAGATGAAGTAAACTTACCGGCATCTAAAATTTGCTTAGGCGCTTTAATGATGTCTGACATAATGACATTTTCTACACCATAATGATCCCTTAAAAATTATAGCATTACTACATTAATGATACTTCGTTTAATTATAACAAACAAATAAAAATTATTCTAAATTATATTATTAATATTATTTCGAAACAAAAAAACTAAAAAATTATTTTTAGTTATCACATTCAAGGTCATTAAATAATCTGAAATTTTTTTCCATGTATATATAATTCGGCTATAATTTTTACAGGTAATTTCCATTTAGTATGATTTAATGTTAAAATTGGAAATAATTCTTACTATGAAAAATAAAAAAATTATACAAAAAGTGTTAGGTCCCCAAAATCATAAAATTAATATTTTTTTAACTCAGATTAAAAAAAAACAATTATTCAAAAATGTTGCGTATTAATTTCATATAATGTTTTTTCTTTCATCATTACTACTAAGCTCGATTGAACTTTTCTATAATATCCAAAATCCGTTTTTTAACGTTGCCCAGATGGAATATATATTTTTTTAACTTTTGAAAAATCTTATTTAATTTCGAATTAATTCACAAATTAAAATTCATTTTAAAATAAATCAATACTAACGTTTAATCGATATAGAAAGTTTCCCCTGAAGATATTTATTATTTGTAAGTGCAGTAAAATGGGACTGATGGCCGAGTGATTAGCGCTTTGGTATTCGGTACCACAGGCTGTGGGATCTAATTCCACTTGGATGTTTTTGGTGGTTCAGAATCCACTTTGAACCCTAAGACACTAACATTTACTCTAATATGACAGCAAAGCATTTTGCTTTTGCGTAGGACTGACAACCCTACCGCATAAAAAAAAAATCTGTGGTAGGCAGTCGGCCGTGGTATCATCGTGACCTGGTACCATTGGCCCACCATGAAGTGAAGTAAAATAAAAAAAGAAATTTGTTTAAACTACACAACAAAAATAAACTAAAAATTCCTGTAACTGGAGTCAATTCTAATATAACATATGCTAACAATAAATAAAAAATAAATAAATATATATATATATATATATATATGCATTTTGTTATAAAATATATATAATAAAAGCATCTTGTTATTAAAAAGCATCCTTTTGTTTTAAGGGCAACGGGCGTACCTGTTACGGAGTTCCTAGGTGGTTTTAAGAACCACAAAACATCCACATCTTAAAATTAGTTAAAGAATTTGCATTAAATGTATTTGCTTAAATTATAGAATATTAATAAATGAAAATAAAACAATTTAAAATTTAGGAAAAACATCTCTTGCTTGAGAACAATTAAAGCAAGAGATCGAAAAAGCAAAGCTATAAGTACAATTAGGAGTCCGTTGACGATGCGCAAAAAAAAGATACAAGATTAAAGTTAAAATTAAAAATTTTAAAAGCTAAGAATAAAATAAGATAAAGGAATTAAGATAAAGTAACTGAACATCATCATGAATTAGTAAATACAAACAAACAATATTACTAGCCACTGATAAAGCTGAAGTTTTAGCTACGACTTTACAGGATCAATTCAAAGAAAATGAAACTAACAATACTAACATTGTAACTGAAGTAGAAAACACCATTACTTCCTTTCTCGCCCAACCTCACAATAACGATGATTTTCCCAACACTAAAGCTTCCTTCATAATAAACTGCATCACTAATCTTAAAATCGGTAAAACCCGCTGGCTTAGATCGTATTACTAACAAAATGCTCAAAAATATTCCTTTTAAAATAGTTCTACAAATTTGCAAAATAACCGATGCTATCCTTTCTACTAATCACTTTCCTAAGAATTGGAAGACTGCTCGCATTCTTCCAATCCTTAAACCCGGCAAAGACCCAACCTCTCCTAACAACTACAGACCGATCTGTCTACTCTCCTGCCTAAGTAAACTAATTGAACGCGTAATTGTTAACATCCTAAATGAAGAATCTGATAAACTTAACATTTTAATTTCGCAGCAATTCGGGTTTACCAAAAACTTGTGAACTACGCTTTTTATTATCTCACAAAAAACATTTCAGTAGGGTTTTCATGGAAACCCGACACTGCAGTAGTTTTCCTGGATGTCGCTAAGGCGTTCGATCGTGTTTGGATCAATCGTTTAATATATAAAATGATAAAATATCAATATCCTACCTACTTAATCCGTACCATACACAATTATCTTACAAACAGAAATTTTGTTGTTTCTGTAGATAACACTGATTCTAAAAACTGTCATATCCTTGCCGGTGTTCCTCAGGGCTCGATTTTGGGACCATTTTTATTTAACATATACACCAACGACATCCCACAAGATTACAAAATTACATTAACATTTTACGCGGACGATACTGCTATTATCACACAGGGGCGAAACATAAACATAATCAGGAAAAACTTACAAAACTACATACACACGCTTGAAAATTGGCTCATTAACTGGAAAATAAAACTTAATGTCTCGAAAACTGAAGCAGTGCTATTCACCAGGAAAAATAAACTAATTCCCCCTAACATAACTATTTATAATGCTAATATTTCCTGGTCCAAAGAAACTAAATACCCTGGCATAATACTTGACAGCAAATTAACATATAAATCGCATATTAACTATCTACGCACTAAATTCAATAATCAATTAAGAAAACTCTTCCCAGTAATTTGTAGAAATTCCTCACTTACAACCGAACTAAAAAAACCAATCTACCTTTCCCATCTTAGACCTGTCATTGCATATGCGAGTCCAGTTCGGGGCTCCACAGCCAACAGCAACTTTCTCGTGCTCGAAAGACTCGAAAATAAAATTATTCGTATGATCTCTGATGCACCCAGCTATTTCAGAGATAATGATATTCGGCACTCTCTTGATATTCCTAGTTTCCGCGCATTCGTCGAGAAACTTGCCAAAAACTTTTGTGACTCAGTTTCCCGATCCACTAACCCTGTTCTAAATTATTTAAAAATATACGTCTATTATGTCACTCTACCCAGAAATCGCAAAAGACCTCGCCTATACTAACAAATAATTTCCAGTGTGGGGGCAGGTGTGGTCGTTGCGCGACCAAGGCACTCCATCAAGTCACCAATAATATAACAATATTACAATCTTCAATTGCAGATTGACTGGCTCGCCGACAAATGGCGAAAAACAGTCCATTGGTGAACATGTTAAAAACCCAGCCGAAGTTGGGAAACATATATTTTTATTGGATTGAATATATGAAAGTTGGTGTGATGTGAAAGAGAGCAGTTTAAAATTAACTAAAATTAAAAGTAAAAGTTTACAGTGACACAATTAAATTAAAACAAAACAAAGTTGGTTCGAAGTTAGATAGTTATACAATAAAACAAGCTTGATGAAATGTAAACAAAAGCAATGATCTTTTAAGATAAACTATTAGATTTGTTTAAAAGTAAACAAACAATTACAAAGTTAAAAGTTTTTAAAAGCAAATGAAACATTAAAAATTTACAACCAAAAATTTAAAATTAAAAGTCAGATAGACATGTTCTAAGTTAGGGTGCACATCGTAGCAAATAATTAAAATTTAAATGCCAAAAGTTGCAGCTCAGATTCGCTTGAAGTGATCGGAGTGACTAGACAACAGCCACAGCGGTAGAATCGGACGCTGCAGAATAAATTTCAAAAAAACGCCTTTTTAATGCAGGGAAAGATTCCCAGTGCGTATCATAGATAGTTCTAGGTCTCTTCCTGGAGCTAGCCACACCTGGATGGTATACAGGTATTTGCCCGACCGCTTCGTTACGGATCTGAGGGCATTTTGAGTGAAAAGTTTTAGAAATTTTGAAAATATAAGCCATAATGGGATCAATATCTAGGTCTCTGTGGAGTTGCTTCCTTCGAACAAACCATGGGCCGTTGACTATCATAGCTCTCTGCGGAGTTGGTTCCTTCGAACAAACCACGGGGCGTTGACTATCATAGCTCTCTGTTTATTTTGAAAAACTTGAAGCTTCTTAAGATTTGCGGTTGAGGAGGACGTCCAAATAGGAAATCCATATAAGAGAATTGGTCGAAGGATTGATTTATGGAGTAAACCCTAGTGTCTGATCGCTAGCCTGCTCTTTCGAGAAATAAGGCTTTTTAGCTTAAAGCTAGCAGCAGTTGCTTTTGTAACTACTTTGGTAAAATGGGTGTTAAAAGATAATTTAGAGTCAAAAATTAACCCCAGGTACTTGTACTCAGTAACCCAGGGGACTCGCTGGCAGAAAAGAGTGACATTCAAAATAGAACCAATGTTCCTTTTACGTGTAAACAGGAGGTACACACTTTTGGTAGGATTAACTTTAATCTTCCAGGTGGTCAACTAACTTTCCAAGCGAGGAATGTAATTATTAATCAAAGGAACGACGGAGTTTGGTGTTTTGTGCTGTGCAATTATCGCTGTGTCATCTGCGAACATGACCAGTTTGCAGAACTCTGGCTTAGGAATGTCGTTCACAGAGATTAGCAACAATCTGGGAACGAGCAGTGAACCCTGTGGTACCCCGCTCCTGATTGGATGATCGCTTGAAACGGTCCCTCCTACTCGCACTCTGAAATTACGCAAAGTGAGAGACGAGTGAATAATTTTAATAAACTGGGGCAAAAATTCAAGTCGCATGAGCTTGAGTAATAAGCCATTATGTCAAATTTTTGGCTACGTCCAGAAATAATATTCCCGTAGATTTACGATTGATAAAGCCATCATGGATCAGCTCGTTAACTTGTAAGAGCTGGTGAGAAGTACTGAGTTGAGTTCTGAACCCAAATTGCTCAGGAATGAGGATGTTATGATTTGTGCAGCGCTAATCAGGGGTTTAATAATCGAATATTCGAATATGTTACTCTCTCCACTAAGCAGTGAGATTGGACGGTAATTTTGGGGTTGGCCCTATTGCTATCAGGTTTTGAAATAGGAACGACTACGGCAGTTTTCCAGCTCTGAGGAAAATAACACTTATCGACTAAGAAATTAATCAGATAAGTGATCAGTATCACATAAGTATACGGTAGCGATTTGAGCCTGCGATTACTAATGCGATCAATCCCAGGAGACTTATTAGGTTTAATGTTCTAATAAATTGACAGACATCCGCTGGACTGACCTTACTGATATCATTTACGTGTGGTTGTTGTAGGAAGTCTGCTACTGTGGTGTTAGTACGACTGACGAAAGTAGGATCTTCAACGTCGTGATTAGTTTCAAACTGAAGCTGTAGACTATCAGCTAAAAGCTCGGCTTTCTCCTCAGGTGCGTAAGCAGAAGATCTGTTGGAGCTTATTAGTGGTGGGATGTTGCTAAATGGTTTACGCAACAAAGACGTTCGTCTAAATAGTGTTGATTGAGACGCCATGGCCTCTATGGAATGTTCCCATCGTTGCTGAGAGAATTTCTTGGTCATCAATCTTACTACTACCATTTGTCGGCAATAATCGGCTCTGCCATTTGGATCTCTCGACTCTTGGCAGAACCGACGTAATGCATTTCTATATTTGATTTCGTTTTGAGCATATAAAAACAGTGGCAGTCGGTCACAGCCCATTGAAATTATAAAAATATTGCATAATAATCAGATAAAATAGAATATAAAAGAAAAACAGAAAAGTTAAAACAAAAAGATACAATCATTAAAAACTACCAAAAGAAAACCTAGAGCCATAGCACAGCAGAGCATCCACGCAGTAGCAGTTTCAAATAAACAATCACACGCGGAACGCGAACCTAACCAAGAACAACCAGGACCAGAGACAGATGGATAAAAAAAGAAAAACCGGTCTACTTATTGAAGATTAATACGTGCTTTGGTCTTTACGATAACAATGCAAAGAGATGTCGTAATCAATTTTATTTAAGTCATTAATAACAGAATTATGAGAGCTATTGAGAGAATTATAAAAATTTTGTGCTAGTTTAACAACATAATCGTGGAAGCTAGGCATAGATAAAGCTTGTTTTATTTCTTTATTCCTAAAATACCAAGGAGCATCGACAATCGTTCTAATAACTTTGTTTTCTAACCTTTCCAAAATAAGAAAATTGCTGTGAGCAGTAGAGCCCCAGACTGGACTCGCATATGCTATTATTGGACGAAGATAAGCTAAAGAGATTAGTTTTTTAAGATCAATTGTTAGTATGGAATGTCGGCCTAAAACAGAATAGAATTTTCTTAATTGGTTATTGAAATTATTGCGTAAGTAGTCAATATGAGCTTTAAAAGTTAGCCGTTTATCAAAAATTACACCTAAATATTCAATTTCTTTAGACCATGAAATGTTAGTATTGTAAATAGTTATGTTAGGAGGATTATAGACATTTTTCTGGTAAATATCATTGCTTCAGTTTTCGAGACATTAAGTTTAATTTTCCATTTGTCTAACCCGATTTCAAGTTCATTAATGTAATTTTGTAAATTATTCTGGACAATGTGTAAGTGCCCCTGTGTAATAACAGCCGCATCATCAGCGTAAAGTGCCATTCTATTCTGTGGTCTTGTGGAATATCATTAGTGTATATGTTGTACAAGAAGGGTCCCAAGATCGATCCCTGAGGAACACCCGCGAGAATATTGCATTTTAGAGTCAACGTTGTTCACTGAGACAATAAAACTCCTCTCAGTTAGGTAATTTCTTATGGTTTTTATGATATATGGTGAATATTTATACTGAATCAATTTGTAGATGAGACCATTGATTCACACTCTTTCAAAGGCTTTCGCCACGTCAAGGAAAATTACAGCTGTATCTAGTTTCCATTAAAACCCTTCGGAGATGGTCTCCGGTGAGATTATACAACTGATGCGTGGTTGAGAGCTCCTGTGTAAAGCCGAATTGCTATGAAATTAAGACATTGAGAACCTTAGACTTGATTTAGAAGATCGGCAATCACTCTTTCAATAATTTTACTGAAGGTAGAGAGCAGGGAAATTGGCCTGTAACTATTTAGTGAAGAGGAATCTTTACCCGGCTTTATAAGTGGAAGAATTCTTGCAGTTTTCCAGCATTTTGAAAAATAGTTGTGTGTTAAAATGGCATCTGTGACGTTGCAGATTTGGAGGATAATTTTTGTACGGAATATTTTTGAACATTTTATTAGTGATGCAGTCAATGCCTGGAGTCTTGCTGATTTTAAGATTGGAGATGATGCTGATGACAGTCGAGGCATTAGTGGGAGGAAATTGCTATTAATTATTGTTAAAAAGGATGAGATAGTGCTTTCGAGACAATGTTTACGTTGTTAGATGGATTCTGCTGAAACTGTTCCTGTAGCGTATTGACCAAAATCTCAGCTTTCTGTATGTCAGTAGTGACTATAGCATTGAAGTCGTGAAGCGAATTAATTTTGGATAGTTTTTTTCTGAAATTGCTGCAAATCTTCCAGATTGTGCCATCCTCTACATTAGCAGTTTAAAGACGCCTGTCCCAACAATCGTTCTTATACTTAACTATTGCTCTTTTTAGTAAATTTTGGTGATAGTTATAAATATTTTGCTGCGAGGATCTCGATATATTTGCCAAAGTTTTCTCGCGTTGTTTCTGTTAGTGATGAGATGTTTAATAGAAGGGGGTAGGTAGGTATGATTGTTAGCAGGAAGAGGCTTGGAGGCAGCTTGATGAGCAGAAATAATTTTATTAGTTAAGTCCTAATTGCGTCTTCAATATCATCCGGAGAAGTTAGAGGGATAAAAGAGTAAATATAATTATTGTCAAGTATATTAGAAAATTTAGAACAACAGGTAGTAATAATCGGGTTAGTCATGACATGCATAGCGCGAAACTTAAAATCAATGATTACCGGATTATCGTCGGAAGAAAGTTTATCTAGCGTATTAATGGTATGATTAAAATGAAAGTTGTTAGTAACTACTAAATCAATTATAGAGGTAGAGTAAGTGCTAATTCTGATTGGTGTATTAGGAACTATAATATCTAAATTAAGGTTATTAGCATATCTTTGCAAAGCAACGCCAGTACTATTTTTGTTAGAACAACCCCAAGAAGTATTATGAGCATTAAAATCCCCGCGAGAATAACACTATTATTAAGAGAAAATAAAATATCTAAATCATTAGTAAGATTAGTAGTAGCAATAGCATTTGGAACATAAACAGAATTTACAAAAGAGGGAAGATTTGGAAAATTTAGCGAAATAATGGTGGCTTTGATCCCAATTAATTGCAGCAGTTTAGCGATGTGACTGTGTGGCAGAGAGTTCTTGATGAAAATACCAGTTCCCCGGAGACTGGATCTTGACGACCATCGTTTCTGTAAAAAGTGTACCCCATTAAGTAAGGTGTGTGTGAATACTTAAGGTGTGCTTCCTGAAGCAGTACTATATCTGGATTATAGTTATCAACAAAGTTAGTAAATTCAAGCATTTTATACCAGAGGTTACATACATTCCAATAGCATATGCGAAGACCAGAAATCTACTGAGTCATTACGGAGCATTTTGAGATGTTTGGGATGCTAGGCCATTGACAAAGACCTGCAATTTATCTGATTTATTGTCAGTGTTTCTCCAGCCCATCCATATCATTTAGATTTGTAAAAATGGAAACAAATTCCTTCATTATTAGGAGAGATTTTTGAATGAATTGGGCTTGACTAGCAAGACTCTGTAGTTGGCTCAAGTGACTTTGGGTGATGTTACCTGAAGTACTTGGTTGCTGAGAGGGTGTCAGGTTCTTGGCTGCCGAAGCATATGGAAAATTTTGTGGGACCTGTCTGGTAGGAGTGTACTTAGGAAAAAGTGGCATATTTTGTGGGATTTACTTTGATTTTGGAAATTTTGAACACACTCTCCAGGCAGCAGTGTATCCAGATTGGCCGCAGTTGATACATTGAGGTATTTCTAGTTTGCCGTAAAGCTTATCCTTGTGGGAGTGCTCTTCACCACATTTCAAACATCTTGCTTTTGAATCCACAGTTGTTAGAACTGTGGTGAAAGTAATTACACTTAAAGCATTGTAATGTGATCGGCTTTTATTATACTTTTCTACAACGACTACAAAATAAATTAATCGGTTTAATTTGAAAATCTCCTGATTTTTGGAAAATTGGAAGAGGTTGCTTGTCTTTGATCCTGGTTAACTGGACGACCATTTCCGCAATGAATTCTTTGCTGCCAGAGCAGCTTTAATATCTTCAGTAGAAGTATCGCGATGGAGACCTTTAATGGCCGCTTTAAGAGGTCTGAGGAATTTTGGAGTGACAATGAAGAATTCAATACCACTTTTATTAAGAAATCTAGTGATTTCCCTGTGCTGGTCTTCGAATTTGGAAAAATCTTCAACATTTCTCCAGCCAGCTTAATGAATACGTCTCCGTTAAATTGCTCAATTAATTTTAACATGTCATTTAAGTTAATTTAAGTTTCCTTAGATTGACCATTATTGGCGGCATTTTTCGAACTACGGTGACCGTCTCTTCCTCGACTGCGTCGACTCTCAGTGCGTGAAATTGATTGTTAGTGACCAGAGCATCACTAGATTGAACTTTACTGGAAGTGAAATTTGCCTTAGCAATTTATTTTTTATTTGGAGTTCTGAACTCCCCATTATCATTAGAACTTATTTGACTAGCATTACGCTTAGTCTTACTTTTTAACATTTCCAG
>BPLR01001174.1:2500-71997 GCA_021605095.1 Caerostris extrusa
CATAACGCCATCAATCAAAACGCAAATCAATACGAGAACGAAATTCTTTCTAGTTTCTCTTATTTCTTTTATTCGTGAAATAGCATGTGAAATGGATGCCGGATATACCTAGTCAAGAAGTCTAGTGTGCAACAAATCTATGGCAGTTTTACTTCCCCTGTCTTGAGAAAAAAAAAAAATAACTGCCAAAAAAAGAGTTCTATACATAATTGAAATTTACATACAGGTTTTCGATTCTCAGCCATAAAAACTGAACGTGTGAAACCCATTTTAAATCTGCTAAAATGATGGAGGACTGAATTTAATATTTGTTTTTATTTTTTTTTGGAGGAATGTAAAAGTGAGTATTTTAGGCAGATCAAATATTTCAGCCCTAAAAGACATTTTGCCTCATAACGATTTATAGTGAAGTAATTTGATATTTATTTTACACTTTTTAATTGAAGGCACGTTTTGAAAAGATAAGTTGGAGCGAATTTTTGTTAAAACTGGGAGCCTCAATAGAAATTGTGACTATCTATAAGCATCTGCAATCGATAGTCAGATTATCTACAACACAACCTGTCGATTTTTGGCCTTTACTTCTCCTGTAACACTGGAAGTCTCCTGATCCCCTCATCACTAGCCTGTGGGGTTTTTCATTGTTATAAATAAGTGTGACACGAGGTCCACAAAGGTTCATCAAGAAATGCATCTAAATAACTAAATAATCTAAATAATCATTTCTTGATAAACTTTACAGCCTTTTTTTCTCTTCTCAGAATCGTCTGTGTTCTGTAGAGTAGAAAATTTTCTAAGTATATTTCTGAAGATACTCACTAATTAAGATACAGTTTACAACACATTAACATACACCGTATATACATAAAGTTAGCCAGGTACCTACTTATAAGACAGATTATTGTATGCATATCGTGGATCTGTAGTAGGCCTACAATATGGTTTGAACCCATATTTTTGCACTATATTGAGCACTACGTTTCCTTTATAAAAAGAATTGTATAAAATCTTATTTCCATGAGCTATGCAAGCAGCAGCGATCTAAACTTTATTTTTATAGATGGATTGAAATCAAGAGCTAGGTATGATACATACCAACCCTGTCTTCGGTTATCATGAATTCAATCAGTTTCGGTTTTTTTCCAAGTTTTAATATTCCAGTTCCTGCATCTATCCCTCAGTGCATGGTATCGGGGAGATTTCCATTTGTCTATGGAAATATATTTTCGATATCAACGAAATATATTTTCGATTTTAGTCGCTTTCCTATTCCTTCTTTGTTACAATATTTCTAAAAATAAGGGAAAATAAGTAATGGAAGACTGAATTTTTGCTGAAAACTGGTTTTCAACTCTATGCTCCGCCTGTTGCGGAAGATGAAGAAGAGTTGTTATGAAAGATACTGGTACTCCATCTGGCGGTTGTTTACAAAAGACGTATACAATCAATTCGAAAACTTCCATCATATCTTATATTCTTTTTTTCCATTTTCCTGGAGATTGTGGGGAACAATTGTGAACCACCGTTTTAAAAACAAGGAAACAAAAATAGTAGGATTTGTAAACTATTTTGGTAACGGAATATTTTGTCTGAAAGAGACATTTCTTGAACTGGTAGAATTCGCGCGTTATGTTTCGAACTCTGATAACAGAAGAATGACCTGAAATAATCTTAAATGAATACCCATGCAAAATTAATCCATTAAACTGTGTTACTACTAGTACACCACACCACATCACTTGTGCTTAGAGCTGAGTTGCCACTATACAGTATGTGAATGATGTGGGTAAGAAGTCTGACCGGGCTCTGTGACGTTCTACACTCGTATGACACCGGAAATTACGGCTTAAAATCGATTCCATACCACTACAAACATCCATGGCACCAACGGACTCGAGCCCGAAACCTGTGGTTCCAAGTGAGTTAAGAATTGACGTAATAAAACATTTTTTTAAATAAACGGAAATGTAAAGCAGCAATATCTTTACTTTTTTATACACAGTTAGTAAGATTGATAGCTATTTTTTTTTTTTTAATTATTGAAAACAGTGTTTTATTTATTTTCTCTCTAAAGCTGGTGTTAATTTTTTTGTAATCAAGAATAGTTCCATTAAAGTGAAGATGTAACAAATATTTTTTTAAAAATTCCGTAGGAACATTAATTATTTCTGCTGTGTGCAGTAGATCCAAAGTGTCTGTTATTTGCTGCAGTAACTGCAGAAAATCCGTAGTAGTTCGCATGTGAGCCTTATCAGCCTGATTGATCAGGAGAGCATTCATCCGCGTTGCATCCTGATCATTAGAGTAAACAGAGGATTAGTTTGACATTTAGAAGGCTTCGATTTCCATTACTGCAGTTTGTATGTGGCGGAATTAGGCGGCCAGGATGATAAAGGTGGAATTTCCCTTTAGACCTCTAAGTATGTTCTCCGTAAGATAGGCTTGAAATTCCTGCGCTTCTTTACAATGTGCCCGTAACACGTTTATCCTATTCGGAAAACGATCCTAGGGATATACGAAACCATACTAATATATGATATTAGTATACTTTAATACTATATTAACTAACTATACTATACTAGACTCAGGGCCGGATTTTCCTACAGGCTAACTAGGGCTTCAGCCTAGGGCCTTAAGATCAAGAGAGGCTTACATTCAAATTGTTAGCAAAATTAGAATTAAGCTATTCTGAAAAACAGTAAACACTAAAACACTGAATCAAAAAAAATAAGGAGAAAGTTCTACATATGAATAAAAGCAAACATAATAAGTAATTTGCAAACTTAAAAATGGGAGGTGAAAGGGCCTCATAAGTGGAATAGCCTAGAGCCTCTTTTCATCTAAATCCGGCCCTGACTAGACTACTATCTATACAAAACGTTTTCAATTATGACATTAGTTATTGAATATCAGAATTAGTAAAATTTTTGAATTTTCATCATTCAATCAATATCATATTTGGTGTATTATTAGAATTCTGATTTTATGTGATAGGAATATACTAATTATTGTAATGCAACTAATTATTATCAGAATTGGTGTAATATAAGAATGACACCATCATTTCATAACTAGAATTAGCTTGTAATTTACGTAAATATTCTTAACATTTTAAAATTTCAAATATATTAATTGATGTATAACTTAATGTGTTACTAATATTATTTTAAAATTAAATTTGTAATTTCAAAGGCTAGTTAACAACACTGCAAAAAGAACAATGCAGTAGTGAAAAAAATGTTTTGTTTAAGTATTTTCCTAATCTTGTTATTATGTGATTACTCAATTTAAAGAAAAATGTGACAAACACAACACGTGACGTAATTTTTATATACAAATTAATATAACACAATGATAATAAGCAATCTAGTTTGTTCTAGGATAATTTAAATAACTATATTTACATTTTAATGGTTTAAATAAAAAAATGTATTTTAAAAAATAACATTTAAATAAAAAAATAATTAAGATTTAAATTTGCTTTCACAAGCTTACATCGCTGACAAGTGTTGTTGAATAACAAGGGTTTGATTAAATTTTCCTATCCTGTACTTCAATATTCCTCTATCACCATTATTATATTTGTTCATTGAACTTCATTATTTTTTTAAAAAGAACGATACTATTCCTTTTAATCCATTTTTTATTTTGATTGATTCATACAATTAATATTTTTTCTATCGTCTGATATTATAGTATGTTCTTTTAGAGACTAGTAGCTTTTACATTAGTCAGGCCACATTTTCGCCAGGTTTAAACATCACAAATGTTTCAATGCATTTAAGATTTTACAATGATAAATTCTTATCATTGTAAAATCTAAACTATTAAATGAAAAATATTTTAAACTGCTTAAGGATAAATAAAAAAAAATACTGAAAAATTAATAATGATGAAGAAGAATAATAAAAATAAAAATAAGAAGAATAACAAAATAAGTAAATTGCAGTATTAATATTGAGTGATAAAAAATTAGTTGTAGATAATAAGAATAATGTAAAAATATTAATACCAACGGAAATATGTAGTTGTGATTAATCCTCAGCGTCTAGCAGCGGGGGTCCGGATACCCCCTGAGTAGTCTACTCATGGACGGAGGAAAGGGGGCAGCTTCTGTTGTGAAGGAGCACCATTAAGTAGAAGGTTGACTTGATTAAGTGGAAAAGGAGGGCATTGCCTACCGATAGGACTTTTAGAAGGAACTACATCGTATGTGCGCATCGTATGGGAAAACACGGAATACTCCCACTAGGTAATCTGACTAACAAGGAAAGATACTGAACATCACAAAACGCCAACGAGTCTCATAGCTTTTGATACAGTGTCCTTAACGAAGCCGCCAGCCAGAGGATTGAACTTCAGCCCTAATGCTCACCAGCGTCTCACGTTATCAATGAGCCACAATTTAATCGAACTGGAGATAATACACAAATAAATATGAGCTACATAAAATAACATACATGAACAGATACCAATGAAATACAAATGAACATACACAAAATAAACATGAACTTAAAAATACGGAATTTAACTATTTAATACCAAACATAAATAATCAATATTATTTTTTATAAAAAGAATGGATAATATAAACTGCCTTCTTTCACAGTGCATGTAAACCAACTATATCAATGCATTAAATATAAACATTGTCAGAAATGGAAATAAGATTAATTTAGATTGATAAAAATCTAGTTCTGAAAAAAAGGAATAAAGCAGATCACGTTTTCAAATAAGTGAACTATAGAAAGAAATTAAATATTCTAATCTATGTGAAATAAATAATTTTGGATTAAGAATTTTAAAAACAAAAAGCTGAACAAGAGGAGAGTTTTTTACATGCTTTTTAGTTGTCAGAAACTAAATAAAGACAATTGCTTTTCCTTTTCCCTCCAAATAACAATTGACTTCGTTTTTTATCTTTTGCACTTTTCTTACGAAAGGATTTTCTTGCATGTGGATTTGTTGCCTATTAAAAATGGTATATTGTGGTTTCACGACGCATGATGAGGATTTATGAAATATGAACTGTTTTTGTAGTGAGAATTTTCTCAGATTGTGCTTCTTTTTTTGGAATGTTGCAGAGCTGTAGTCATTATTTTCAAGAAACAATACTCACTTTGCGAAAAGTTACGTTTAAAAAATTTCCAGAACTACGAAAGCCGTTGGCAGCATAAAAAAGACTCGAAAATTATCCATGATACTCTATCTATCTATATATACGTATATATATATATATATATACATTCTTAATTCTGAATTCTATTCATAAATATAAATAAAATAAATAAATATTGAATAATTTAAATGTTTTATCATTTCGTTTAATTTTCGCAATAACCAAGCCCAAAAGTAGTTAGTCAATTGTTAATTCAATGTTATTTTCTATTTTTTTCACAGTCCAGTCTATTTTTCACTCTATATTTTTGTCGGAAAAAAAAGACCTGCCTTCGATGAAGGAGTGATGGGGTATATGTGTGGCGTTACAGAAACATGTTCTTAGACACCTTACAACCAAATGGTTTTATTGTCAGACTCCGTGGCTGGATACGAGCTATCAGATCATAGGAAGCCCCCTCCTTTAAGAATATCTTAGTATATCGTGAGCTTTTATTGAATGATTGATGTTGGGGTGACACATGACCTCTAGTAGATAAGTGGACACTGATATTTTAGGTAACAATCAGGCAGATTTGCTGGCTAAAAGTGCAAACGGATAGTCGAGCAGCCAGATACCTGGAACTCATTTCATTCCATGAAACATTATATCAAAAATAAAATGAGACTGATCTAAAATACCTGATTACTGTTCTATCCAGTTTCCTATTTTTAATTTTTTAAAATTAAAATAGGATTCAACTGCACTAAAACAGTTTCAAATAATTCCTTATATTTAAAGGAGAGTCTTTCTTAATAAATTGCAATTAGTTTGTCCTCAAGTGCACATGCTCACCCAAGTTCACAAAGACGCAAAAACAAATAAAATTGCAAAGGCAATAAATAAAGTTTAATTGCACTCAGATGAAGTTAAGTACTGTTAATTAATTTACTTTAGTCTAAAGATGCGTTCTTTATTTTTTATATTTCCTTTTGTTCTTTATTCTTTATATTACCCCAACACAAAAGGGCAAATGAAAAGAAGAAAAAAAAGTAGCTGTTTTGATTTCGAGCAATGCTAATAAAAATGTCCCAGAAGCCATTCAGGATGAAACCATACTTGTTTCATTAGCTGATTATATTTTCTGCCTTTTATTTTAAGATCCAGATTTAGTGATAAAAAATAAACAGTAAGAGAATATTTATATAGTATACTATAATATTTTATTAGTATAACACTATAAGAAAATATTTTCTTCAAATTTTTTTCTTGTTTCATTACTGATTAGAAAAGCAGAACATCTGTCGTTTAAGTGCTAGCCAGGATATAAATAACTGTATTTCACTTTTACATATAAGCAAGTTGTAGATAGTGCTCTTACCTTCAAGGTTTATATATTCGTCCAGACCACCAATAGTTGGCTAGCAAGTGGACACATTAAGTGCCTCTCTTTTGATAAGGGCTAAAAATCTTTCCGACGTGTAAAAACTGCAACTCAGAGCATTCTCGAATATCTGTGCACCAATGAGCGGTCTTGACAGGGATGAAGTAAACATTAGTCTTCTTCTTGTTTTATGATTTTTTTTGAAGATTCTTGGGCTTTAGAACTTGATCTAGCAGCAGGCTAGATGCGTGGAATGAAACAACAACAATGATATAAATATAATGAATACATAATTCATTATACCCTACATTCAGTATGGAGATTTAATAAGTATTCCTTATCCTTATATTCAGTATGGGTTGTATTATGCACTCATCCCTATATTCTTATAGGGATGTATTATGTATTCATTATCTATAAGGAGGTTGTATTACGTATTCATCCTATATTCAGTATGGGAATCATTATCCCTATATTCAGTATGAGGTTGTATTATATTCATCATCCCTTTATTCAGTATGAGATTGGCACTCATATATGTAGGGATTATGTATTCATCATCCCTATATTCAGTATGAGGATGTATTACGTATTCATCATCCCTATATTCATTATGAGGATGTATTATGTAAGTATTTATTATCCATACATTATATCCCCCCAATGTCCCCATATCCTGAAAATTTGTAAATTTCCAGTTAATAAAAATAAATATGGGTTCGGAAAAGTTGCCAACATCTGAATGCAATATGTTAAGGTATACCGAATTTAATAATATTTGTGTATCCATGCTTTAAAAACGATTGTAATATATATTATACCATGTAAGTGAAAAAATAATATATCTCGAAAATATCTGAAATTAATTTTCTTTCCTTAATCCTTTGTGTTCGTATTAAAAAAGTTCCAACTTCAAATAGTAAGAAAGTAGCCAACAAATTTATCTAGTTATGTATCACAGCTAGCTATTTAAATAAGTCCAACCTATTTCCTAAGCATTCTTGAATTTCTAATCATTCCCAGCACATGAGAGAAATTACATCTAGTAATGGTGGAAGTATAATTCTTTTCTCACAGGTGTGTTTAAGCATTTTCTCTTTACATATGAGACATTTTTTTTCGAAATAAAAACAATAAAGCGTTCTGATTTGAAAAAGGATAACAAACGGATCTTCGATTTATGTCACTTTGCACTAAATTCGTAGTATTCGTTATCCTGTTTTAATTAAACAAATTAATTAACCGCACATGTTCCGACACGACACTAACCAAGCGTATTGATGAGGTTTCTTCTCAAGATGATATATAACAGCGCCCTCTATATCGACAAAGTGCAATTTGCATTACTCCCTTAACTTCCTTAATCGCCGCTTATTTCACAGATAATTCCTCCCCGTAAAAGGTTTCACCGCAGTAATTAGAGGCTCTCATTAAATACATTTGGGGCGAAAATGGGAGCACAATAAACGATTAAATGGCAAGTGGTTTGGGTGAAATGAGGAAAATCTTAATCAGGTTCATAAACGCAAACAACTGAACCACATCTTGCAAACGAATATTGAAAGGCCGCATTTTAAATGGCAATTACAAAAGAAAGATTTAGTTATTCCACGCATATTATCCGTTTAAAGTACTGTATAGGAATGTTTAATATAGGAATTAAATTTGAATCGTGATGTAGATCAATTTCAAATATTTGTTTTTCTATTTAAAATTTTTTCAAAAATATCAAATTTCAAATCAAATCCGTTCATATCTATTAAATATTTTTCAAAAATATCAAATATCAAATCAAAATCAAATTAAATTTTTACATATCTATTAAATATTTTTCAAAAATATCAAATTTCAAAATAAAATGAAATGATTTACATATCTATTAAATATTTTTCAAAAATATCAAATTTCAAATCAAATCAAATCAAATTTTTCTATTTAAAATTTTTTCAAAAATATCAAATTTCAAATCAAATCGAATCAAATTTTTACATATGTATTAAATATTTTTAAAAATATCAAATTTCAAATCAAATCAAATCAAATTTTTACATATCTATTAAATATTAAAAAATATTAAATTTTCAAATCAAAGTATAAATATTTTTCAAAAATATCAAATTTCAAATCAAATCAAATCAAATTTTTACATATCTATTAAATATTTTTTCAAAAATATCAAATTTCAAATCAAATCAAATCAAATTTTTACATATCTATTAATATTTTTCAAAAATATCAAATTTCAAATCAAATCAAATCAAATTTTTACATATGTACTAAATATTTTTTCAAAAATATCAATTTTGAAATCAAATTTTTACATATCTATTAAATATTTTTTTCAAAATATCAAATTTTAAATCAAATCAAATCAAATTCTTACATATGTATTAAATATTTTTCAAAAATATCAAATTTCAAATCAAAGAATCAAATTTTTATATTATTTATTTTTCAAAAATATCAAATTTTAAATCAAATCAAATCAAATTTTTACATATGTATTAAATATTTTTTCTAAAATATCAAATTTAAATTAACTGCAATGAACTATTATGGTTATTCATAAAACATTTTTATAGAAATTATTTATTTTAATGGCAAATAATAATCACCCAATTTAAATTCAGTCCGAAAAATTCTTGTTATTTATTTATTTATTTTTTTTTATTGAAAATGATGCTTATTAATTATTTCTTTATAGATATATACAGGGTAATTATAATTAAAGTCCCACTTTCAAAATGCTGCAAAAAAGAACCATTTGTCACGATGAGTTCAAATCTGAACTGAAGATACTTAAAAAAAATACTTCTGCTCTACAAAAAGGGTTGCCAAAATTGTGTATCGACTTATATTTAAGAAGTTCAATTTCAAAAGCTTCCTCGAAGAATCTTTTATGTGTGTGTAAACAGTTTCTTCATTTCTTGCTTTGTTACTTTTTTTCCTGTTAAAACCCACCCAGAACAGTCTTTCTTTTCTCTGTTCACCAATATTGGATGCGTTAACTTTCCCGAGATCCAATCTTGGACAAACATCATCATAGTTGCTCATGACTTTGTTTTCTCCTCCACAAGGCGTATCGTGAGTGATGAAAGGAAGGCTAAAAAGTACCCAGTATTTAAATGTACACAGAGCCCAGTATAGCATTCACTGGATGGGCACTATTTCTTTTACACTTTTATACCAACTCCGTTCGATCTTTTCCGCTGAGTCAACAAAAGCAGTCTTGTCAGTAGCGAAGCAAGGATGGCACCTTTTTTTTTCTTTCTTCTCTAAGCCAATTAGATTAATTCCCTTTCTATCCCTTACTGGAGTTGGACACAAAGTGCATTTTGAGCTTAATCCTGCAAACACCGCAGGATTTTGTTTCCATTCTCTCTAGCAAAACGAGATTTCTTCAACATTTATTGAAACGGATGTGTACGTTGTAAAGGTATGAGTCTCAAAAGAGTTGCCTTAAAAAGCATCACTTAGATTATCAAAAGTCTTTTTAAGGTAGTTGATCAATTAGAAAAAAATTAATATAGATGTTCTGAATTCAAGCAAGTTTCATTCGTTTCATGTACAGACCATTTTTATTATCAGTGAACAGGAGATTCTTCTGATAAGAGCTAGTGGCGTCATTACAGATTCATTAGCAGATTCACAGAAGTGGCATAGTTAGAAATAGCGAGAAAAAAAACCATCTAAAGATTAAATATAATAGATTAACAAAGCATAAAACTTATTACATTAGCTAATTTAACAATATTTGGATATCTCATGCGACCATTCAAAGATATATTTACGTGAAAAAAGATAAATATTTATTTTAAAATCGAAATTTTATAAAAAATTTAACTAAAATATAAAAAATCGCTGAAACAGATATACAAAAAAAGAGGCTAATATTAATTAAACACTAAATTATTAAATACCCGGATTGAAAATAAATCCTTAAAAATCAAATAAGAAAAATAAGTGAACCTATTAACATATTAAATGAAAACTATGAACGCCATAAGATATGAGTAAAAAATAAAATATCGACGATGTTATTGCAAAAAGTCTATTTTTTATATTCACTATTAAAATCTTTCTATACTTATATCCATAAATTAAGGATAATTCAGAATTACACAGAAATTGAAATCTAAAATAAAAATTTCACCTGTAGAATTATTACACGCATCTTGAAGAAGAATATGCAAATTACAGGAAACCACCAGATGGCGCGGATAGTACGTCACGATGACGAGAGTGTAAGAGAGGGGTGTATAAGGAATGGTGGCAAAGAAGTAAAATTGGTCACAAGCGCTTTAAAAAGCCTTTCAGTGCAATAACCGCATAATTATGGCACAAAGGAAGCATTTGAATGATTTTTTACGTGGTAGAATTATCGGACGACTGGAATGTGGACGTACCCAGCTGGAGGAACTTGGAATCGCCCAGAGTGTCATCTCCAGGCTTTGGCAACGATTCCAAGATGATGGTAATGGGAGTAGATGTTACAGCACAGGTCGCCCCGAGTTACAATGCCGAATGAGGACCGGCATTTAGCAGTTACTGCCAAAAGAAACAGACGGAGCACAGCATCAGACCTGTTTCGTCAGCTCTCTTCAGCTACCGGTACGACAGTTTCAAGGCAGACCGTGTACAGACGCTTAGGGCACATTGGTCTATATGTGCCCTAAGCGTTCTATTGGTCTATATGCTCGTAGGCCTGTCAGATGTGTTCCACTTACCGCAACTCACTGTCGCCTGCGATTAACCTGGAGTAGAGAGCATGCATTGTGGACACCGCAACAGTGGTCTTGTGTGATGTTTTCCGACGAGTCCAGGTTTAGATTGCAGTCTGATTCTCGCCGGACTTTCATATGGAGAGCGCCAGGTACCGTTACCACCAAGAGAACACCATTGAACGACACCGTTACGGTGGTGCAGGATGGCTCGTTTGGGGAGGAAATATTCTTGGTTCAAGAACTGACCTACATGTTCAGAGTGTAACGATGACAGGCCACATCTATCGGGATGTCATTCTGGAACAACATGTACGTTTGTTTCGGGGCGCCATGGGTGCTGAATTTCTGTTTATGGATGACAACGCCCGTCCTCACCGTGCAAATATTGTAGACGAATGCCTTCAATTGGAGGATATCACCCGCATGGATTGGCCAGCATACTCACCGATCTTGAATCCAATAGAGCATGTGTGGTATATGCTTGGCCGACGAATTGCAGCCCGTCAACCCCCTCCCACCTGTCAACCGGAACTTCGGAGGGCATTGCTTGATGAGTAGTGTAATATTCCCCAAGATCAGATTGATAATTTGATACTGAGCATGCCTAGGCGTTTTAAGGCCTGTATTGCATCTTCCGGGAGACATACTCCATATTAACCATCAGACTAACCATGTTATATTGGTTTTTGTAAATAGGTTCTTTTTGAAATTTGCTCCAGGGAGTAAAAATCACAATTTTTATTAATTATGTCAAACATATAGCATCTTTTTTGCTCTTTACCTTTTGTTTAATAAATAGACCTTACAAATAAGTCAAATTTGTTTTGCTTCTGTCTCTTTCTTCGCCTGAACTTCATTATCCTTAATTTATGGACATGAGTGTATAAATATGTTAAAACAATTGATAACCGCTGCAATAGTAAAAAAAATGTGTTAATGGAAGGCAAATACAAATGAGTTAATGGAAGGTTAATAAAAAGCTAATAGTAAATAAGTTAATAAAAAGGTTAATGAATTAATGGAAAGTATTTCTTAATTTTTGTGCCACCAATATATAATTATATGATAATTTGAATTCTTTCTTCTTTCATTTTTTTGACTTAATTGCAATTATTTTCTCTAATTAACACATTTCGTATTTAAATTGTCTTTAATTGAAAATTTAAAATTTTCTTACTAAACGATTAAAATTTTTACAAATTAATCATTCTTTCAATTTCTTTCTAAGTTAATTTCTAATTCCCTATTTCAATTCCTTTTTAATTAATTAAAAAATCTGCTTTTTTGCACTCGACACACTCATATGTATTTGAAAAAGAAAATTTTTAATAGAGATACCTTGAATCAAAGCTCATTAATTTTCCTGATACAGTTAAGATCAATAGACCTGTTTAATATTACTTCTTACTTTCCTTATTTCATGTATTTGTTCATTAGGGTATAAATTAAATCCCTTTAAAGTGAAGAGGCAACAAGACCTGTCCCCTTTGTAATGTGCCCAACTAGCATGCTGGAAGTGTCGGGTTCGAATCCACTATCAGCACCCAATCCAGAACAAAAGGCATAGACCGCTGAACCTCTAGCATTGTGTTCGTGCATGACAACGTGTGACCGCATACCGCACGAACAAAGGAGACCCTGCTTGGTTTATTCTGCTGGGAACAATTCTATTACCCTCTTTATACTCCGAATCTAGCTCCATCCGACTTCCATTTATTTTATCATCTAAAGAAATTCCTTGCCCACCAGTACTTTGCAAGTGTTTATTAACGATAACATCCAGTATCAGGTGGGCGAATTCTACGAAGAGGGTATGTAGCATTTAGTGCCAAGATACGACACATGCCTTAATTCACATGGATAATATGTCGAAAAGTATTTTAAGGTATGTAGACTTTTCTACGGGCCCTGATGGCCGAGTGACTAGAGCTCAGTGCCACAGGTTTTGGGTTCGAGTCCCTGTGCGCCACGATGCCTGTATTGGTTCTGAATCCACTTTTAACTGTGGGTTTCAGTGTAATATGAATGTATAGAGTTGTGACTAGGGCGGAAACCCTACTCCGTAAAAAAGAAAACGTCTGATGTTTCGGAATCTGTCAGTAGGCAGACGGCTTTGGCCCAACGTGAGGCTGTTGCGCCCCTGATGATGATGAGACTTTTCTACAATAAAATACAAGTGATTTCAAATGATTTCTACAACAGATTTCTAATCTTTTTTTGTATCCAAACGGTACTCACTTTCTGGATGAGATTTGTAAATTAAATTTTAAGATAAAAGGTGAGTAGACGTACGTCTTGGGATTCTGTTTCAGTTACTTATGATCTCAGAAACTAAAACTGGTTTATCAAATTGACAGTTTAATTCTAATTCAATTTAATTGTAATTTAATTTATCTTTTGGTTCATTGATCAGCACTAGTTATGATTTTTTTTTTTTGCTTAATCATAATCACTGCAATCTCTAATTCTTGTCCTTGCATACTTTCAATAATACGCACTTTCAATCTCAGCAAAAGTTCTTTGATTACGGAGAAATGATCGTGAGCATTCAATCTGCTTAACTGCCGCGAATTTTCCCTTGTTGCTGTTGTCGTCGTATCCCTCATGGAAGGAGGAACAGGGATGCAGCTTCTGTCTGATGGAGCACCCGTAGGTAGAAGTCGGACTTCTGCTCCGTGATACTCAGGCAGCCATAGGAGATAGGGACCTACGTCTTAAGTAGATTCGAACCACTACAAACATACATGGCACAGACGGGACACGCCCCCGAAACCTGTGGCACCGAGCGCCAGAGCGATAGACACTCGGCCATTCAGGCCCCGAATTTTCCCTTGATGGAAATGTATGGTACCACATGTTTCGGGTTCGAATTCCGGCGGTGCCCATGGATGTTTGTAGTGGTTCGGAATCTACTTTAAGCCATAGGCCCTGGTCTCCTATGACTGTAAGAGTGTTACGGAGCAAAATTCTGACTTCTATCTACGGGTGCTCCTTCACAACAGAAGCTGCTTCCTTCCCCTTCAACCATGAGTCCATACGGGTTCGTGGACTTGATCTAGATTAGATATCTACCAAGTGGGATAAGTAACAACAACAACTGTTTGAAGAAATGGAGACTTTAACCGAATAAGCCAGTATTTCAATGAGAAAGTTTGCGTTTACTATAGATAAAGTGATATATTTTGCTTTTAGTTTAATTCAATACAAATAACGTGAATAACTATATATTCTGTAAAATATTTAAAAGAAAATCCTTTAAATACATTTAATATTCTGAAATCTATTGCACATATATATTTAAAAACATACATAAATATTTCTTTAAACAGGGCCTGAATGGCCGAGTGACTACCGCTCGGTACCACAGGTTTCGGGTTCGAGTCCCGGCGCTACCATGGATGTTGTAGTGGTTCGGAGTCTACTTCCAACCATAGGTCTCTGTCTAACAGGATCGTAGAGCGTTGTGGAGGTACTGTTACTCCGCGTCCGTAGCTTATTTTCAAGCTACACGCACCTCCTGGGTAGTGTTAAGAGAGTGATGTCGGTGCAGCGCTTGCCTTAAGACATCAAATACTACTGTCTAAGTGTTTGCCAGCTTCACTAGAAATACATTGAAGTGACAAAAGTCATGGGATACCTCTTAATATCGTATCGGCCCCTCCTTTCGCCCGGCGAAGTGCAGCAACTCGACGTGGCATGGACTCAACAAGTCGTTGGAAGTCTTCTGCAGGAATATTGAGCCATGCTGTCTCGATAGACGTCCATAATTGTGAAAGCGTTGATGGTGCATTTTGGGCACGAACATACCTCTCGATGATGTCCCATAAATGCTCGATGGGATTCATGTCGGGCGATCTAGGTGGCCAGATCATTCGTTGGAATTGCCCAGAATGTTCTTCAAACCAATCGCGAACAGTTGTGGCCCGGTGACATGGCGCATTGTCATCCATAAAAATCCCATCGTTGTTTGGGTACATGAAGTCCATGAATGGCTGCAAGTGATCTCCAAGTAGCTGAACATAAGCATTTCCAGTCAATGTTCGGTCCAGTCGCACCAGAGGACCAAGTCCAAGCCATGAAAAAACAGCCCACACCATTACGGAGCCACCACCAGCTTGAACAGTGCCTTGCTGACAGTTTGGATCCATGGCTTCGTGGGGTCTGCGCCACACTCGAACCCTACCATCAGCTCTTACCAACTGAAATCGTGACTCATCGGACCAGGCCACGGTTTTCCATTCATCTAGGACCAACCGATATGCTCACGTGCCCACGAGAGTCGCTACAAGCGATGTCGTTCTGTCAGTAAAGGCACTCGAGTCGGTCTTCTGCTGGAATAGCCCAAGAAAGCCAAATTTCTCCGCACAGTTCTAACAGACAAGACCCTTGTACGTCCCACATTGATTTCTGCGGTTATTTGACGCAGTGTTGCTTGTCTGTTAGAATTTACGACTTTGCAGACGTCGCCGGTCTCGGTCGTTAAGTGCAGGCGGTCGACCACTGCGCTGTCCATGGTGGGATGTTATGCCTGAAATTTCATACTCTCGGCACACTCTCGACACAGTGGATCTGGGAATGTTGAATTCCCCTAACGATTTCCGATATGGCATGACCCATGCGTCTAGCTCCAACTAACATTCCGCGTTCAAAGTCTGTTAATTCCCGTCGTGCCGTCATCATCACGTTAAAACCTCTTCACATGAATAACTTGAACAGAAATGAAAGCTCTATGAAAGCACTGCGCATTTAGACCTGTTCTACGCGATGCTACTGCCATCTGAAAATTTGCATATTGCTTTATCCCATGACTTTTGTCACTTCAGTGTAAAAATAATTCTTTAAATAAGAAGACATATTTACATAGATTTAAAACGTATAGCTGTCAGAGTTTTTAATTCTATAAAACTCAATTTATTTCTTAACACACTACAGAAACATTTCAACATACTGTTTCTTATTTGTTAAATTTTTTTTCAGAAAAGGAAATTTTGCAGTCTTCCTTCTACGATGTCGCTTTCGCAAATCCAAAATAGAATGTTTCTACAAAGTAATGTATAAAAGAAATTCATCGAAGCGACGTGTTTATAAATAAATAAGAGAAAATATACAAATTTTGTTTCTTTCCTTCCGTAATGGTGTCGACACAAACGTGCTGTTACTACGTAACATCAATGCAACTTTCCTACGAATTCGAAAAAAGTTGTTTTGTTTCAAAGCGAGAGAAGATTTTACCGGACTAAAGAAAAACAATCATTAGACTTTTTGTAATATTTTTCTGTAACTAATTTCTTTTGGATGAGGAAAAGAAACAGAATTCATTGCATAGTTTATATAATATAAACTAAAAGGCGGTAATCTCATGATTTTTTATTTTTTCTAAAAGAAGGCCCGTATTTGTAACTGCAGTTATATAGATTTTTAATATGTGGTTGTTAGAGATCCTGCTTAAGTTTTATAAAATGCACTTTCTCTTATAATACACTAAAGAAGTTTATGAATTTATATTCATATTTTATTTTACCCGTTGAAAATTCTTCGTAAAAGAAAAACTCTGAACAGTTTTCCATTTACGCCGTTGTTTTCATAAACCAAAAGGAGAAAACTTCAAACTAAAAATAGAAAGACTCTGACACAATGCTCTTATAAAAAATAAAATGAATTAAGTGCAACATTACATTGGGGGTAAGTGAACACCCTAATGTAATGTAATAATGTAACTGAACGCCAATCATGTTCTGAATATTTAATCAAGTTCAAACCTAGGGAGACACCCTAAGATCATATTTTGTGATTATTAACTTCCTATATCCATGCACACAATAAAGTTTCCAGTTCTAAGTCCAGGTTTTGATATACTATATTTCAGGAAAAACTGTTATAAACAAAACCAACAGTTAGAACTCTATCTAAACACAAAGAATTATGTGAAAGGTTCGAAAGAAAATATTTTCATTTTAATATATAGAATGTTTAATACTGAAATACTTCAATATATATAAATAAAACATTCATAAAGATTTTAATATATAGTTATTAGAGATTCTGTTTAAGTTTTATAAAATGCAATTTCTCTTATAATACACAAAAGCAGCTTAACGACTTGTATTCATATTTTATTTTACTCTTTTAAAAATTCTTCGTAAAAGAAAGTTTTCCATTTACGCCGTTGTTTTCATAAAACCAAAAAGGGGAAACTTTTCAAACAAAAAAAAAACACTGACAAAATACACTTGTAAAAAAATAAATGGAATTATGCTAATCATGTAACTTTTGTCACCCTTGGCGTCGGCAGAAGAGCGCTGTTGTCACGAAACAACAAGAATAACTTCTTTACGAATTCAGCAAAGATATTTTCTTGAATGCCAAAGAAGTTCGTTCTGACTTAGGGTGAAGGAGGAATTGATTATTCCATTTCACATGTTCTTCTACAGCATAGTTATTTGAGTAAAGAACAAGTATTATAAAAAAAATTTAAAGTCAATTCCTACTTTTTTTCACTATGTTGCAGAAAGTCCTTTATAAATAATTTTCATTCAATTTTTTTTTTTAAGTTTATCTGGCGCCATCTATGGGTAGATACATGCAACTTAAATCTAAAAAAACTAAAATTTATTAATTAAATTTAATGACGGAATTAATATTTGAAAAATTGCATTCACATCCAGTGTCATCCACTACAAGTTAAAAAAATGTATTTGAACATGAGTGGATGAATAAAAAGTATTTCATTAAAGATTGAAAATGTGAACAAGTTATATATAGAGAGAGGAGCTAATAGAAGGAATTGAAAAAGAAAATATTTACAGAGTTCATCTATATAATATATATTACGGATTTATAATTGGAAATATACTATATTCAAATAATTCGGCACAGTTTATTAAACACATTCATGGTCATTAATTTAAATTTGGAAATTTAAATAAATATATAACAAATTGTAAATAAATAGTTTTATATAACCTGAAAATATCCGACAATGTACATTATATCGATAAATATTTGTATTTACATTTCATATATTACACTTTTATCACAAAGTTGAAAAAAAAAAAAAGGGAAAAACAAATTACGACTAAAAATCAATTGTAATTGCTAAAAATTTTTAAATGAAAAAAAAATTATAGTAACTCAGGTTTGGTAATAAATACTTTACGTTTTCCGTTCATTTTAAATTATTTATATTTAAAACAGAATTTTACGAATTGCGTAAAAATTATACTGTTACGTAAAAGTCTTAAATTCTACTATGTAGGTTTGCTTAAATAAATAATAATTTAAAATAAGTAAATAATTCAAATAATAAATCAAATTGTAAATAATTTAAATGATAACGAATAATAATAAAAATTTAAATAATAAATAAAAATGTAAAATAATTTTAATATTATTTAAAAATAATTTCAATTAAAAATTAATTTAAAATTTAAAATATTGTAATGTTATTATTAAAAATATTGTAATGTTATATATTGTAATGTTAAAATATGTATATTGTAATGATTCCGGAGATTTTTGAAATGTCTGCATGAATTGAGCAAAGAACATGCATTACATTTTGTTTGCGGAAACGTATAGGATGTTGCAGAAGTGAGCATTCCTATATCACATTCCGATATTCGGTGAGCATTCCTATATCGGAAAGAAATTTTTACAAGTGGTATAAGCAGTTCAAAGAAGGCAGAGAACGCATTGAAGACGAAGAGCCTCTGGTCGACCCCTCCACCTCAACCGACGAAGCTCACGTCCAAAAAAATTAAAGATTTGGTGCTTGCAAACCGTCTATGTACAATAAGAGACTTTGCTGATGATGTTGGAATTTCAAAAGGATTTGTCAATTTCATTTTGGGCCTCAAACGCATCAAATCTCGATTGGCACCGAAAACACTGAATGCGCCAGCGCCCACTGCATTGATTCTTCGTGATTTTTCGCCAAAAATGAAACCCATATCGTTCCACAACCATTGTATTCACACCGTGCAACTTTTGGCTCTTCCCAAAACGCAAAAGACCACTCCGATTTTGAGTCGATTGAAGAGATGTAACGTGAATCGCTGCGCGCTTTGAAGGCCATCCCTGCCGATGACTTTTTAGCATGCATTGAAGATTGGAAAAAAATTTGGCATAAGTGCATTGTGTCCGGAAGGGATGACTTTGAAGGCGATGAAATAAATTTTGAAGAAAATAAATAAAGAGTTTTTGAAAAAAAAAAAAATAATTGGTCTTATTTTTGGGCACATAAGTATAAATAATTCTAGTATTACAACGATTGATATTAAAATATAAATATATATATTATGTCTGCAGAGAATTTTCGGTTACAAAATGATTTCTTTCTACGAAATCTTTAACTCGGTTACATTTCTTTAAAAAAAAATATAATTTCCAATTTCTCTGCAATTTTACACAAGCAATCTTTCAATCTTCCGTAAATTATACAAATGTTGTCACTTTCTGTAAATACATCTAAAATAGGTTTCTCTTCCCTAGACATGTGCTGTCAAATTCATTCTTAATTTTACATCTTTTCCTGCATTTAAAGCTCCATCGTTACAATTAGATTGGAAATGAAATTACATAATCACTGTATTCCATTTGTTCTAATTACCTAGAGCTCGTTTCTTTAAACCTAATTAAGAACAACAATTTAATTATTTATTGTGTGGTGCATGTTTATTATCACTTGATTTTCTTAATGTAATAGCAACTATCTTGAATAAACAGACCCCGCTTTTCTGTTTATAAATATTTTTGCAAATGGAAATTTGTTTGCCTTTTGTTTTTTTTTATACATGAGAAACATTTCTTCACTTAATAAAAAAAGTTATAGTAGGATATTTTTGATGATGTTACAAATATTTCCATGATATCCTTTTTGACGTAATTTACTGTATTTCATTATGTAAGATCATTAAACATAATTTTATAATGGGTTTATGTTTGTCTCCTAATAAATTAAACAAATGGACAATGAATGGGATGCATTGACTTTCTGAAGGATTTTTTTAGGTTAACTGCCTTGCGTGTGTGTTATGTTATGTTAACCGTGTGTGTTATGGCGTAAATCTAGGAACACTCTCACCAGACAGTAGATGCGAGATTCTTTACACTATTACAGTAATTAAGTTTAAGAAATTTGTGTTCTGCAACGGCATTACAAATAGATACGAACATTAGACCTCCTGCTCACTTCACAATTGGACAAAAGAATTAAGGTAAGTCATTCTTTAAAGCATTTTAACATTATTTTACAACTATTTTTTTTTTTCATTATTTCCTTTTCTTTTTTCCCTCCTTTTCGAAAATTATTGACCACTTTGAAGTATCGCATATTACAAGATAGTGTATTGTCAATATGCAAACTATTAAGAAACGAAGAAATTGATGTAAAATGATTTCAACGATGCTGCTATTAAACTCCAATAAAAAATAGCAGTGATGGTAAAAAAAAAATATTTTGTTGCAATAAAACGAATATTTAATTTAAATAAAAACAGTTTTATTAGATACAAAAAAAATTGTAAAGTTTTAAATGGATATTTATTTTTTATTTCATTCAATTAACAGTAAAAAAAAATGAGTCGGTAATAAAAAAAGGAAAAGAAAAAAATAATGTAAAGATTCTAAAATAATTTTTTTTTTCAATTTAATGAAAAAAAAAAAAAAGAATTTTATTCTCAAAATTTTATTTATTCTTAAAATTTTTTTATTCTCAATATTTTTAACTACATTAAATAACAAAAAATAATTATATTTTTTATAACTTTAATAAAATTAAATAATATATGTTGATTTCCTATATTATTATTATTAATTGTTTTCCTGATTCATGTATGCATATTTTTAGTAAAGAATATAAGCATTTATTTTAATATTGAAGGTCAGATAGAGGAATAATTTCACACTGGAAGGAGCGTTGTCTGTTCCAGAGTTTGAATTTTGTCAAAATTTATGTAAATCTAGTTACTTATTGTGGGGCCTGATGGCCGAGTGGCTAGCACTCTGGCGCTCGGTACCGCAGGTATCGGGTTCGATTACCGGCGGTGCCATGGGTGCCTGTAGAGATTCGGAATCCACTTTAAACCGTAGGTCCTGGTCCTAATAGAATCGTAGAGCGTTGCGGGGGCTTTGTTACTCCGAGTCCGTAGTTTATCTTCAAGTTACATGTGCCCCCTGGATAGTGCAAAGTGAGTAACGTCGGTGCAGCCCTTATGGCACAAAAGATCACGGTTGCCAGCTGCATTAGAAAAAAATTTGATGTTGTTTTAAATAATCTTTTGATTATTTATGAAGGAATAAATGTATTACAACTATGTAGTCTGTAAAGCATCAGATGTTGAAAATATGGAATAATTATAGAAAAGTTTTTAATCCTCATTGTATTAAGTTTTAAACATCAGGAATCCGACGATACAAATGCTGCTTCATATTTGACGCAATTATATGTTACATTTTTTATATTACAAACTGTATATAAGAATATAATAAATTTATTTTAAATAATTAAGAAAATATTTTAATTTACTTGTTATGAATTTCAAAACAACGAATTTTCAAACACACTCTTTCTTTATTATAAACTTTTAAACAAAAATTAATCAATTAATTAATGTAAAAATTATTTTTTGAAATCCATATCACTATATACACTCATGTCCATAAATTAAGGATAATTCAGAATCACACAGAAATTGAACTCTAAAATAAAAATTTCACCTGTAGAATTATCACACACATCTTGAAGAAGAATATGCAAATCACAGGAAACCACCAGATGGCGCGGATAGTACGTCACAATGACGAGAGTGTAAGAGAGGGGTATATAAGGAATGGTGGCAAAGAAGTAAAATTGTTCACAAATGCTTTAAAAGCCTTTCAGTGCAATAACCGCATAGTTATGGCACAAAGGAAGCATTTGGACGATTTTTTACGTGGTAGAATTATCGGACGACTGGAATGTGGACGTACCCAGCTGGAAGTATCCGAGGAACTTGGAATCGCCCAGAGTGTCATCTCCAGCCTTTGGCAACGATTCCAAGATGATGATAATGTGATAATGATAATGTGTAGATCGCCCCCGAGTTACAACGCCGAATGAGGACCAGTATTTAGCAGTTACTGCCAAAAGAAACAGACGGAGCACAGCATCAGACCTGTCTCGTCAGGTTTCTTCAGCTACCGGTACGACAGTTTCAAGGCAGATCGTGTACAGACGCTTAGGGCACATTGGTCTATATGCTCGTAGGCCTGTCAGATGTGTTCCACTTACCGCAACTCAATGTCGCCTGCGATTAACCTGAAGTAGAGAGCATGCATTGTGGACACCACAAAAGTGGTCTGGTGTGATATTTCCCGACGAGTCCAGGTTTAGTTTTCAGTCTGATTCTCGCCGGACTTTCATATGGAGATCGCAAGGTACCCGTTACCACAAAGAGAACACCATTGAACGACACCGTTACGGTGGTGCAGGATGGCTCGTTTGGCGAGGAATGATTCTTGGTTCCAGAACTGACCTGCATGTTCAGAGTGTAACGATGACAGGCCACATCTATCGGGATGTTATTCTGGAACAACATGTACGTTTGTTTCGGGGCGCCATGGGTGCTGAATTTCTGTTTATGGATGACAACGCCCGTCCTCACCGTGCAAATATTGTAGACGAATGCCTTCAATTGGAGGATATCACCCGTATGGATTGGCCAGCATACTCACCGGTCTTGAATCCAATAGAGCATGTGTGGGATATGCTTGGCCGACGAATTGCAGCCCGTCAGCTCACTCCCACCTGTCAAACCGGAACTTCGGATGGCTTTGCTTGATGAGTGGTGTAATATTCCCCAAGATCAGATTGATAATTTGATACTCAGCATGTCTGGGCGTTGTAAGGCCTGTATTGCATCGTTCGGGAGGCATACTCCATATTAACCATCATACTAACCATGTTATACTGTTTTTGTAAATAGGTTCTTTTTTTTGAAATTTGCTCCAGGAGTAAAAATCGCAATTTTTATTAATTATGTCAAAAATATAGCATCTTTTTGCTCTTTACCTTTTGTTTAATAAATAGACTTTACAAATAAGTCAAATTTGTTTTGCTTCTGTCTCATTTCTTTGCCTGAACTTCATTATCCTTAATTTATGGACATGAGTGTAGTATTTTCAATTGCAAAATCCGCCTATTTAATTTAAAGGATTTATCTTTTCTTTAGTAAATCTTCTATTAAAAAGTGACACATCAGTCGAAGCTAGACAGCCGTAGTTCGTTATCAGTCGAAACTTTGAAAAAAAAAAACTAATGAAAACTAATCAATAAATTCAATGTAAAAATTATTATCAATTTAAACCGCAATAGAAGTACATTCAAAAATCAATCGGTTGAAATTGTGTCATCTTTTATCACACAAAAACCTTAAAGACCATTTTGTTAAACTGATCATTATTGAAAAAATCTATTCGAAAGATGTATTTCAAATTTATTCAAACATGGTCACTGACAAAACTCATTTGTTGATTAATGATTAAGGGAGTGAAAAATCTGCACAGGGAAGACATCATTTATCATTTAGATTAATTCTTCTCGATGTTAACATAATAAATCAATTTATGCGTCTATCATAAGGAATATTTGTTAACCTATTCTATATCTTTGTCTTATTCAATAAAAAAATTTTTTTTTCAATTTTTTATATTCTTTACTGCTGAAAGTGCCTCAAATTAGTGAGGTATATGTCGCATAATTTTAAGAAGAAATATTTTTATAAAACATTCTATACCATACTATAATACAAATAGTTGTAATCCGTTTTCGACGCCTGATGGCCGAGTGACTAACTTTCTGTGCCCCCTCTGTGCCGAACCCGAAAGACTTATGTCTTTCGGGTTCGAGGTGCCCGGATGTGCCATGGATGTTTGTAGTGATTCGTAATCCACTTTAAACTTAAGTGATTCGGAATCCATTTAATATGCTTGTTGTGCGTAGGGCTACCCTGTAAAATGAAAAACACTCCTGTTTGGAATCTGCCAGTAGGCAAATGGCCATAGTCCAACATGGACTGTTGTGCTAGGGAGTTAGTTAGTTAGAAACATTTCTTAATAGCAGTCCGTTTCCAACGATGTCCTCAAATTTAATTCTTTTGCTGAAAAAGAATAACAAGATTGAAAAGAAGAAAAACGTCAGCTTTTTATTTATTGTTGGTTGAATTGGTAGCTAATTGATAAATAAATTTTTTCTTATATTTACGTTCAACGCATAATTGTGATATACGTCAAATTCAGATTTTTATTATACCTTAATTCAGTTATTACATAAAAGGAAATGGTTCTTATAATTTAAGCACCCAAACATCCATCAAAATATCGATTTTGAGATTTTTATCCCATATTATACATTGGAATCAAAAAAATGTTGCTGTTAAATAGATTGTCATTATGATTATGTTTCATTATGTTTCGATTATGATGTCATTATGTTTCGACTGATACTTCTAAAATGCATATTTATGAACTATACCTAACACCCTCTAAAAACTGAAGCCGGAACCTTTCTTTCTTTGATAGTTTTGAAAATTACACATGAAGCCATGTTAATTTGTTCGTATCCCACTTGGCCGACAGCAACATCTAGACCATGAACACTTGCGTTCTGGCGGAATTAGCGACAGCTTCTGTTTTGATGGAGCACCCATGGGTTGAAGTCTGACTTGGCTTACTATTCAATGGAAGATTAACATCTTAAAATGCAAAGGGTCTCGATTCAAAATCCGAAGCATGATGAACTTTATTTGTGAAAATCAAATCTTACTTATCCCGGACTAAGTGTCAAACAATATTTTGTACACAAATTTTAAACAATCTTTAGTAACATACTTCTTTTTTTTTACATATATATAATTTTCTTACTCTGTGCGTGTGTGAATGTATTTATAAACAGAGTAATCCTGCTTTATAAAACAATTGGCATGTGTCGTCATGTGTATATTTATAGTTTATTTTAGTATATATATACTTATAGTTTTGCTTCTCACAAAGATTTAAGTGTGTGTATATCTATATATATATATCTTTTTTTTTTTTTTTTTTTCTTTTTTTTTTTTGCGTGTATATCTTAAGTAATATTTCTTTTAAATAATCTAAGTGTTTGCATATACTGTGTTATAATATCAAGGTAATTCGCTGTTAAAATAATTTATTATTGTGAATCATGTAAAGTAAATAACTTTATAAAATAATCTTTGCTTTGTATATATTTCAGGTAACATAACAGTACAATGTTTGCATATTTAAGCAATTTGTTTTACAAAACAATTTATGCTTGTGTATGTATCAAAGGAAATTTTGTATTATAATGTATATAATTTAAGTGGGTCCATCAGCATATTTCTAGGGCACACTAAAAAATTGAAACAATTCGATTTCTTTTTCATTATTAGACTCCAAATTGCAAAATCAAAAAACAAATTTTTATGTGAATACCATTTTTCTATTTATATACCTAGCATATTTATCTCTTATGTAATATCTCCTGCCTTTTTTTTTTTTCTTATAACCTTTGTCCATAATTTTTGCAGCAACTGCTCCTACCGTCGATTTATTTATTAGCTATTAAGATTTTCTAAATTCTATAATAATTGATTTGATGAATATTCCTTCAGCTCTCTGATTTGTATAATCTCATATGTAGTGCTTATTGTATCATATTGCTTTTAATTTTTGTCTCTAAAATCTCTTACCGAACGTTTTTATATTTTTCGCATTTCATATTAATCCTTCTTCAATTTTTAAATTTTTGACATTTAGTTCAGTTCTTGTATGAATTTTCCCCATTTTTCAGCTTCTGTACCTCCAAAAGTGAATTATGCAAAACTTTCCCGCCTCCATCGTGCGTCCTTTCCTTTCACCCGCATCATTTCCAAACTGTATAGGGGCAACTCAGCTCTAGGCACAGTGATGTGGTGTGGTGTAGTAGTAGTAGTCTGACTTGGCTCCGTCAGGAGAAGGGCATTGCCTTCGTTGAAGAAGGAGGGCAGTGCTTTCCAGGAGGACTTTTAGTTGGAAATACCCCCGCATTTGCGCACAGTATTGTAGAAACCCCGTAAACTCCCACCAGGTAGCCTGGCTATAAAGGCAAGATGCTGAAAATCCCAAACGCCATCGAGTATACTCACTTTCGAAACAGTATCTACAACAATGCTGCCAGCTGATTGAACCTCAGCCCTAATGCTCACCATCGGCTCACGTTGCCACTGAAGCACGATTCGGGCTGATGCCACGTATAGTAAATAATGATGCGATACATATAGCTATTCAACGTATTCTTTTATTGAAACTATAAATTTTAGACAGTATTTACTTACAGCGAATTTCCTGTTTTAGTTTCCCTTATTTTGAAAAATATTTGTGTTGTAAATACGCACGGATTTGTTGTATTAAAAATTAGTGGCCATAAATTAAATTAAAAACATATTTAAATTAAATAACATGCCTTGACGAATTTATACTCATATTTCTACAATGGAAAATCCAGATGAAAAAGTTACAAATATATAGGAGCTTGTGAATATTAAAACGGGAGTAATTAATTGCAAAATTTAATTTCTACTACTTTTTCTTAAATAAAAATATATAAATATTTTGATTTTTTTAGAATAAATTTTATTAGTTTTACAAAAAAATAATTACATGAATTTCAATAAGCAAATAATATTTCCCCAAATACTTGTGGGCTAATGATACTGTTATTACTGGTATTGGATATTTTATGTATAATGACTATATAAATGATTTTAAACTTGATATTTCCACTTTTTAATTTTGAATACATTACATTCACAATTGCCCGCATTTGTGTGCGTATGGGAAAAACAGCAAAACCTCCACCCAGACATACTCACTAGTGATACAAGACACTTTATCCACGTTGTCGCTATTGTCATCGAGACTCCTCGTTTAAAAAAATTGAGTACCTAAAATTGATCCCTATTGCGCGCAAATACCGCAACAATAATGTGTTACGAAATTTATTGGAAAATCTTTAAGAAAATAACCGTAAAATCCATAACCATATTTTTTAAAAATAAATGTTGCTGTACAATATTTCAAATATGGATTTATGTCTTCAAGTGTAATTAAAGTTTTTTTACAAGAAATTTTTTTTTTTTAATTGTTTCAAGAGCTAGTTCTTTTTCAACTTTTATATTTTGTTTCGAAATTTTTTGGTATATTAATAAAATATCTGACTTTTTTTTTAACGATAGAATTTTTGTATATATTTAGTAATTTTTCAAAAAAGAAAAAAAGCTGAAAGTTAGAGAGAATTTAACGATAATTTATGAATTCTGAATATTAACTTGATATTAAAAAATTCTATTCATTTTTTAAAAAAAAATTCCCTTTTTTAGTTTTATTTATTAGATAGTTATAAATATATCATAAAAATTTTAAATGATGTAGAGCTCAGATTAAAAACCTTAGAAATTTTTTTATGACATTATGTGTAATAATATGAAAGGGAGTATAAAATCAATTTAAAGGAGTTATTTGTAGAAGCTAAATGTTATGAAAATGCCAGAAATTGTTGTTATATATATATATATATTACCTTTACTTTAATTAACTTTTACTTTAATTAAACAATTTTTAAATGAAAATAATAAGTTTTTCTTGTAAATAAATACGGCAATCCCTTTAAATTCATTAGCTAATGACTATGACTCGTCAATGGCTATGCATGATAGAAATGACAACCCATGTTCAACAATAAAAAATAAGAATAAATGCATTAGAATGCTTGGCAATTTAAACCATGGTCGATCGTCACCATAACGACAGGGAAGTAGGGAATCCAATTTTACTCAAAATAAGTGGCCTAATTTTATCTCTTAGAGATGATAATCTATATCATTTATTGATTAGCACCTCTCTTTTCATTTAAAAGAAATGGCATGGCAGTCAATGTATTTACCATGCTACTACATGGCATAAACACATGACCTAACAATTCTAGGTTTCGAACCTGATTCTTTTTAATCTTATTCATTAAGGCTCTGTCAGCTAAACTGACATTACCTAAAACATACGATACCTAGTTTCTAACTAACTCCCTAGCACTACAGCTCATGGGTGGGCCGTCCATCTACTGGCAAATTTCGTGACAGGAGATGTTTTTTGTTTTACCGAGTCAGCTCTACTTCTCAACCGTAATGTTAGACCAGCACCCGTAATGTTAGACCAGCTTAAAGAAGATTCTGAACTATTACAAATATTCATGACATCGCCGGGACTCGAATCCAAAACTTGTGGTACCGAGAGTCACAGCACTAGTCACACGACCTTTTAGGCCCCTTAGATAGCTATTACGTTATGCATTACAAAGGCAACCCTGCCTGGATGCATATGTATTTAATAGCAAATGCTTTTAATTGATTATACGAGAAGAATTAATACAAAGATATTGGAACCCCATTGGGCTTTTGCGATTTCACTATCTGCACTCCCCTTTTAATGAAGAATATTCAGCCGTATAGCTTTATATTGTCCTTCTTCAAAATTCTGCTATTAATGTGCAATGTCACATAAAAATCATGCAAAAAGAAATAAAGAACACTAACAACTTTTGAAATATTTTTCAAACGAACTCGAAGTTTTATAAAAGCTATAAAGAAAAAAAAGACTAATCCTGTTTTCTTGAAAACCAAGAAAACTATTACAACTCTCAAAAAACAACATTCTTACAAAGTCTGAAAGAATTGTTTCATTTGAGAGAAACAGTTCTTGACATTTGCTTTTAGTTTTATTCCTTCAAGTTACATTTTATGTCTGTTTCCTCATATTAACTAAGAATTTTATCACCGTCAACAGTAAACTTGAGCATAAGAAACAGCTTTACACTCTTTCTTAAAAAAACCGTGATAGAATGTCCAATATTATTTCCTTTGCCTTTTTTGTGAAGGATAAATATAGTGCCCTATTTATTACTTATTCTGAAAAACTATTAAAATAAATGCTTTTCTTATTCCGTCAATTCTAATTACAATCTAACTTGTTATTAACATGGTGTGATTAATCTAATTAACATTTCAAAAGCCCCTAGTTAAAGCACTTAACATGGTGTGAATAATCCAAGACCTAAAAATAGCCTGATGTACAGTGGGTAAAAGTATTGGCAATTGCCTTAATTTATTCATATTGACAAATAAATAAAATGTAATGCAATTTTAGCTGTCGTAATTAAATGCAAGACAAATAAATAAAAATAGTAAAAATTTTATTTTAATTTGCATTTTCTTCGATTTTTTTTCAAAAACGAAAATTTGCATGTCAAAAAAGTATTGGCAAATTTTTAACTGCTATGCAAATTTTCTTACATTGAAGTCACGTGTTTCGACTGATAAGAAACTCTACCGGTATAAAGTCTGCAAAACTACTCCAAAAGTGTCTTTGCATTATTTTGTGATCGCATTCGAAATCGAAGGAGTTGGACGTTAGTGTTAAAAACACGATTATTAGGTTCAGAAACGAAGGTTTAACTTATCGTGCTATAGGAGTGCAGTTCAATATAAGTTTATTTACTGTCAGAAGTGTTGTAAAAAGTTCAAGGAAACAGGATCAACGGAAAATAAGACTAGAAGTGGACGACCTCGAATATTTTCTACAAGAGAAGAACATTGTCCTTAATAATAACAAATTTGTTAAGAAAAACCCTAAAAAAATAAGTGCACCCCAGATAGCTAGAGATGTTGCTTTCACTTCGCAAAAGACTTTCAGCGTACAGACAGCGTACAGCGTACAGCGTAATGTTTTACACGAGAGAAGTTATTACGGAAGGGAAAGAGGAGAAAGAGGTTAGATTTCGCAAAATCCCACGTTGATTTATCTGAAGAGTTTTGGAACACAGTTATTTTTCCGACGAATCAAAGTTTAACATTTTCGGCAGTGATGGACGACGATATGTGTGGAGGAGGCCAAATACTGAATTGGAAAAACAACATTTAACTGCTACTGTAAAACACGGTGGAGGCAGCATCTTAGTTTGGGTCTGTATGGCAGCTAATGGAATTGGCAACCTGCATTTTATTGATAGTATTATGACAGCACATACATACATTGATATTTTGCGCCATAACTTAAAAATCAGTGCCCAAAATCTTGGCTTGGGAGCATCATTCGTTTTTCAACAAGACAATGACCCCAAGCATACAGCGAATCTCACCCGTGAATGGCTACTCTACAATGCTCCTCGCCAATTAAAAACCCCACCTCAATCGCCTGACATCAATCCAATTGAAAATTTACGGCACCTGCTGGATCTAGAAATCAAGAAACATAAAATTTCAAGTAAAGACGACCTCAACGTTTACTCTTGCAAGAGTGGCACAAAATTCCCAACAGTACAACAAAGATCTTAGTTCCCTCTATGAGAAATAGATTACAAGCTGTTATAGATGCAGAAGGTATGCATACAAAGTACTAAACATATACTGATTTTGTTTTCGCTCATAATTTTGTCAATTTCATAATTTTGCCAATGCTTTTTTATCATGTAAATTTTGGATTTTCTCGTAGATTTTGACTAAAAAAAATATTTAAATGAAAATTTCGTTATATTTGTTTGTCTTTTCTCCTTCTGTAATCGCTATGTTAAAATAAAATTTGTAAACAAACTTTGTTATCAATATGATCATTTATAGGCAGTTGCAAATACTTTTTTTATCCACTGTATGTAGTGTTGGATTTCGAACTTTAAGTAGCTCCGTTAGAACAGTTACAAGTGATGAAGACCAGACATTTTTTTTTTTGTTCTGCTTAGGATGAGGTCGATAAATCTGTAGTTCGGAATTACCTTCTGATAGGCTCTGAGGATTCAGAAGTTACTAGCTTATATAAGACAAACTTGGAAGTTGTTGTTCTGAATTGCTGGAAAACAAAGGGCCTGATTTAAAATACGACGAACTGAGTCAAGCCAAATTTCCTTGACTATTTCAAAGGTTGATCACAATAAATATTATGGTTGGAAAGTCCATCCATTTTGGCTTTACAAAAAGGAGAACAGATTGGTCTACCTAAAGATGAAATTTTATATGCAAGTAATGCAGCCCTAACCTTGCTGTATACCCTTGATAACACTAAATCTGCTTCAATTTTTTTATTTCAGTGCAAATGTCGTCACCTCAAGCAGCTCAGAATTTGAAAAATCTAAAATATTTAAGAATGATATAGTTTTCCTTATATATTTGCACTTTTTTTTTTTCTTTATTTCAAATAGTTACTTCTCTTCCGTATTTCTTTTATACTTTGCGTAACTATTATTTTTGCTTTATTTTCGTTTCAATCTATCCTTTCTTTAAAAAAAAAAAAAACTTTTTTTCTAAAGTTTCCTGAAGAAATTCCTTGATATCATTTTAAGATACAATATCGAATAGGGATTTCTTTTTCCTCCGATGACTATAATGAGTTATTTCCAGACTGGTATTCAACGGATAAAGTACTAGGAATTTATTCAAAGAGAATGTCGGCACAGATAACGAGTAAGAAATTCTCATATTTCTGTAGAAAATTGAAAATGTTTTTTATTATTAAATTCCTACTATTAGTTCACACTCTCCCTACATATGCCTTTTCAAATTTTTAATCGTTCATAAAATACTTTTTATTCATCCACTCAAGTTCAAATACATTTTTGAACTTGTAGTGGATGACACTGGATGTTAATACAGTTTTTTTTTTTTCAAATATTAATTCATTCATTAAATTTAATTAATTTTAGTTTTTTTAGATTTAAGTTGCATGTATCTAATAACAGATGGCGCCAGATGCAAAAGGAAAATTTCAATTTTATTTGTAAAGGACTGTGTTTACCAGCTACATTAGAAAAAAATTGTAAAGGACTTTTCTGCCATATAGTGAAAAAAAGTAGGAATTACCCTTAATTTTTTTCATATTACTTGCTTTCACATCATTTCTAAGGGAAAAATATTCCACTCTTATCACTCAGTGGTGAGATGCCCAGGTAGCGATCAGGAGAGATCAAGCTTGAATCCATTAACAGCATCCGTTGGTGTCAATTCCGAAAAGAGGTGACTTGGTAGAGAATGTAGCGATGTTTGTAAAGCGTCTCGCATTTATTGTCAGGTTATTTGGTGAGAGTTTTCCGGTTTTTCTTCTCACGACATATAAATATAAGGGGATTAACCAGAAACGTAATGTCCACACTTCATTGTACGTTGGTTGGCTTTCATCAATATTTCGACGCAACGTGGGTGGTTGGCAGAAAGAAAAAAATTTCCTAATGTGTGTTTGTTTCTGTTTTCATTTCATTTGTCTTTTATTTTAGTTTTCGGATAGTTTTACTTTTTAGACACTTTTGAATTTTCTAGTATACGATAAAATATAATTCAAAGAAAATTTTCTAGAGAGAATAATTTGTATTAATGATTAACGTATTTAAGCTGGTATGTTTAATGTTTACCATTAAATACAGGGTGATTATAATTAAGGTTCCACTTTCAAAATACTTTAATAAAAGAACCACTCCTCACAAGGAGTTCAAATTTGAAGTGAAGATACTTGAAGAAGGGGTGAAATGGTATGACATCAAAAAAAAAGGTTCCACCGATTTTTCCTATCCAATTTGGTATGACCTTGTCGTGGTGGATGGCTTTCCACTAACAATTTCAGTTACCACTGTTAAATGTTGTCATTTTTTCCGTCAAAAAACCGAAACAATCAAACACATTAAACACTACAGTTGGTTTAATGTGCAACTCATGTGGAATACGTTGTAATTTCGATTGAAAATATCATTGGCAGTCGAATTCTCTTTCCTTAAGCCGCTTACAGCGCCATCTATTACTACACTTTGGAACTTATTTTTAAGACCGTAACGTGTCCCCCTGCTTCAAGTATCTTCAGTTCAAATTTGAACTCATTGTGATTGAGTGGTTCGTTATTTTTACAGAATTTTGTAAAAGTACCAGGGACAATGATAGCCATCAGAATTTTGAAAGTATTAGCCTTATATAATAGGTTTTCAAACATGATGGAATATAGAAATCCGTTTTCGATTATTTAATTACGTCCGAAGTTGGACAAAAAAAAAAAAAAAAAAGAGTTGAAAAGTCACATGAAAAGCAATAGTCTTGACATCCAGGGAAATTTTATTAGAATTTAAAATAGCAACCTGTACTGGTATTTTTTTCGAAACAGGAACTGGGAATAAGTTTCATTGTATTTTTTTCATAGACGAAGAACCTAGAGACTGATTTCCCAGGAGGTATATGTGCTTCTTCACTTCCAATTCAATCATTCCCCTCTTCCCTTCATTTCCTAAACCTTTTTTTTTTTTACAGGGGGAGGGAAGGGGGTGTCTAAACATTTTTACTGATCTTGGGGGAATTATTTGACAACAAGAATTTTCGACAAGCAGCTGTCGCGCAAGAAGCAATTCGATTGGGAGTTTTTTCGTGCTTTGGTTGTAACTAAGATTCTAAAAAAACTTACGTTAAAAAGAAAACATTTTTAAAAATTTCATTTTATAAAAGCGTGACAAAGTTTGCAAAGAAATATTTAACTCATTTAAAATTCATAGTTAACGTTGCAAGGGAAAACGGAAATCGTGTAAAAAAAAAAAAAAAAAAAATTAATTTAATTCGTTTAACCACCATTTAATATATATATTTCAAGTTTCGTTGATATGAAACAAGTAATAATGATAATCACAATGAATTTAGAAGAAAATCATCTATACTTTCATATATTTTTATAATATTGAATGATAGGAAAAAGCAAACATCTCATATTAGAAATAAAAAAAGGAGAAATATTAGTCGAATACTAGAAAAACTAGAATAATACTAGAAAACCAAGTACCGAATACTACAAAAAATCAAACACCGAATTACAAATACAAAAAAAAAAAAAAAAAAAAAAAAATACCAAATACTTGAGAAATTTATTAACAAATTTTAGAAAGATCTATTACGAAATATTAGAAAACCTACTAGCAAATTCTGGAAAAATCTATTGCCAAATACTGAAAAAACCTATTACCAAATACTGGAAAAAACAATTACCAAATACTAGAAAAACCAAATTTCCAAATATTAAAAGGTTTAAATTACTAAATATTAAGAATAGAATATCTAAATATTAAATGCTAGAAAAGCAAATTATCAAATACTTTAAATAACAAATACTGAAAAAAAATACACCAAATATTGAAAAATCAAACATCAAGAACTAGAAAATCCAATTACCAAAAAGTAAAAACCTAAAATATTAGAAATACCAAATAATCGAAAAACCAAATATCAAATACTGGAAAACGAGATCACTCTTCTTCAGACTCCTTTTCATAAAAAGGAGCAAACACAAGCTCCTGAACATATTTAATTATCATCACATTACAGAGGATATCCCACTTTTTGGTCTTCCACTTTCTTCTTCCAACACTTTTTCCTTATTCGCCAGGAAGCCCATCTGTCCGGGCATATTAACGATCGAGTGAGGCCAAATTCGATTTCTGTACAATTCCTGTCTAGAGAAAATTATCTCGGTAATTATTTGTGGAAGGTAAAGTGGGAAAATCGGATATTAAAGGGAGGAAGAAAGTTCCTCTTCTTACGTATTATGACTTCCCTCTCCCCTGAAAAATTTGTAAGCTGCTGACGTCATGTTTAGCTTAATGTATCATTCTATAAGCAGAAAGTTTCCCCCAAAAGAGAAAAAAAAAGAGTCAGTGACGTGTTTGCTCATTTACGAGATTCGATTCAAAGTCAATCTGAAGAAGATTAAGTTCTCACATGTTTATTACATCCTTATTTTCTTGCACCCGCCTAAATGATAGCTGGAAGGAATAGATAATGAGCAAGGATTTTTTGATTTTTTCATTTCTGTTGAGAACTAACGACATAATTAAGCAAAGATAATTTTAATCAATTATTAATTCCTATAATTATTAGCACATAATTATTAATTACCGTAATTAATTAAAGAATATCGCTCATATTAATTTGAATGTCACAGATGGTTTTTTTTCAAATGTCTATTATCTCCCTAAAGTTTTTAAATAAAAGGGCCACAGATTCAATAGATTCAGCAGTATTCAATGTGCGCGCGACACCTACTACAATGAAATCAAAATCTGCTTTTTAAATTTGAACGGAAGTATACAAAAAGTGACCTTAGTAAGTCCTCCCCTTCTTTCATTGCTTCCAAGTAAAGAACATTCGGGGATACATATTTATCGTTGAAAATTTCGGTTTTCTGGTTCAGTTTCGAACAAAATTGATTCATTATTTAGAAAAACATTCTTAACAAAGGTAAATCACTACAAGAAATAGCAGAGATGTAGCAGATAAGGCTTTAATTTACGCATCTAAAAACACGCCAAGTGATAGCATCTGGTCACTCGCAGCCTATATTTCTACTCATAAAGTCCAAAGAATAGTTCTCTGGATTCTGAATGTATTATGCCAGACTTGGAGCACACATATTAGTTTGTCTTTAAAAACAATATTTCCTTTAATCGGAAATCCAACACTGCCCCTCCAGCTAACTAGCTGTGCAGGTTGCCACTGACCCACAAGTCGGTCTGCTGGATCCACTGCTTACAGAACAAAGAGGCTCTATGTTGGATCTTCACCTGATACAATAAATACATACTGAGTCAACACAATGTTAGACGATCACCCTAGAGTCGATATTTTGCATGTTAGGTCTTGCCTCTCATTTCAACAGAAGTCCTTTCCAATTTATGAATTCCGCGTTATGATTTTCGCTATTAAAGCTAGTAATTTCATCAAAAGATGTTTCATCTTTATTGGCTATTGTATTTTAATTTATTAAATCATGTTGATCTAACTTAGGTTTCTTCCACTTTCAGGATTTAATTGTAAAGAAGGCAGTTGGCGAGCAGAATACAGGTATCTAATGATGACATACGTCACAGTCGCTTCACAGATTTAGAAATATGGAGATTTGATGTAGACTCTGATGTTTCACTTGCTAATATATATATTTGCTGTTATTGGCAAAGACAATTTTGGTGAGTGCACTTTTCGGAATACAGTGCAAAAATATTCAGATTTAAATCTGATACCTGCGTCCTTTGATTCACTGCTTTCAGGAACGAGTAAACTCGATAAAAGCTTGTTTAAATGTTATTTTGATGATGTTATTTTTTGGATTTTCTCCCATACGACACAGCAGCGAAGCAATTACTATAATTGTCCCTGGTTATTGAACAATGTGTGTAAATCTCCCAGCATTGATTTTAAGCCTATTTTGAAAGAAATTTGCTGGATATAAACACGCAAATGCAGATCAGGCAATTTAAGAATTTTCTCAGAAGATAATTACATACCCTATTCGATCGTCGAGGACAGTTCGTGGCATAGATATGATGAGCAAAAAAATTATAAATATAAATTGTGCTTATGGTAATTAATTGCAAGCAATAATTTTAACTTTTTGAACCTACTGGAGAGACGACTATATAGCTGACCCAGTGCAAAAAGCAAAAGCCCTTTCACAGTGATTATTATTTTTTTTATGGAAGAAGATCATGAGTTTCGAATGATGAATTCGAATTGAATGATTTGCCCAATGTGTTACTGGCTCTTCAATTAAGGGACGAATTCATGCTTCAGCTGGTGTTTCAAATTCTTTTGAAATATTTTCTCTTGTAATTAATTGTTGTGAAAGGGACATTTGCTTTTTTTTTTATCCTCTGTTCAAAAAGCCCTCTGCTCATGCAGTGACTGAGATAAGCTCAGTTCTTAATTCTGAGCCATATGAAAAGCGTCTTTTTTCCTTTTTCCTTGCAATTTTAGATGGAGAGAGGGGGAAAAAAGGAGATTTTCATGAACCGGGGAGCGATAGGTTGTATTACTTTAATCGATCTGTTTACCTTTTCCCATTAAATTTCCGCCTTTTTTCCAGCTCCTATTCACACACCAAGTTTGAAACTCTGCTTAATCTGCGAGGGAAGAGGCCCTGCAAGCAATTAAGTCGGGGCTGTTGAATCACAAATGCCTTCCTTCCTGTGGCAACAAGAAGAGGGATTCGGTTGATCTGACTGGGATTCAATGACGCATTTTTGTCCTTCCGTATTTCTGGCATGTTTTTCAATCGATATTAAAACGTTGATATATGTTATTTCTTTTACAGTCTATAAATCATTGTTAAAAAATTTTTTAAAACCTTTTTATTAAGCTAAAACTTTTATTGGATGTGTAATAAAAAATTTAAATTGCAGTATAAAATGTAACCTGAACTTGTGGAGGTTGCAGTTATTGGTATTGAAATTAACAGATTCGATATCGATAGTGACAATGTTCGTAAAACTGAGAGCATTACTGATCAAACTTGACAAACTTATATATTTTCCGCAAAATAAAGCAGATTTAAATCTACTTGCTGCCAGCAACATCCTGTAAGCAGCAAACTTATTTAAATGTGCTTGCAGCAAATCTGCTGCCTTACAGCAAGTATGCACATACATTAGAAAAGCAAGAACATTAAACAGACAATGATCTGCGATAAATAATTACAGTAAATACACTGATCTGCAGAAAAAAATTAATGATCATTTCTTTTGCCTCTATATAAGAACGACAACTAGTTAAGAATAAAATACGTTATCTTTGTCATTGCGAAATTATTTACAATTAAAAAAATATTCCAAACATATATGAAACACCAGCAGAAATATCGATTCATTATATATTTGAGAGACAGTAACAATATTGGTAAATTTTTCTAATTTAAATAAACTCATGATCTTCATCCAAAAAAAAAAAAAAAAAGTAAAATGAATGTGTGCAAAGGTTTTACATTTAATTTTTTTTATGCTCTGCTAAAAAAAAAAAAAAAAAAAAAAATCCTCTGCTCATGCAGTGACTGAGATAAGCTCTCACTTCTTAATTCTCAGCCATATGAAAAGCGTCTTTTTTTTTTTTTTTTTTGCCTTCTGCCCTTTCAATTCTAGATTGAGAGAGAGGGGAAAAAGGAGATTTTCATGAACAGGGTAGGTTGTATTACTTTAATCGATCTGTTTATCTTTTCCCATTAAATTTTTTACGCCTTTCTTTGCAGCTCCTGTTCATACACCGAGTTTTAAACCCTGCTTAATCTGCAAGAGAAGAGGCTCTGCGAGCAATTAAGTCGGCGCTGTTGAATCAGAAATGACTTCCTTCCGATGAGAGCAAGAAGAGAGATTCGAGTGATCTGACTGGGATGCAATGATGTATTTTGTACTTCCATATTTCTGGCATGTTTTCAATCGATATTGAAATGCTGATATCTGCTATTTCTTTTACAGTCTGTAAATCATTGTTAAAAATTAAAAACAATAATTTTATTAAGCTAAGAATTTTATTGGATGTGTAATAAATATTTTCTTTTTTTTTCAGTATAAAATGTAACCCGATCTTGCGGAGGTTAGAGACGCTGATTTCGGAAACGGGCAGATCCGATGGCGATAGTGACAATGTTCGTAAAGCTGAGCGTATTGCTAATCAAAATGCAAAGTGCGATTTTTTCCGACGGTTTTTTTTAACGATTTTCACCCATATGACATGGCCTCCCATATGTCCCTAAATGTCCTTCCTTTTTCACCCATCAACGGGCTGTTTGTAGAATACTTAAGTAGCGGTAAAACAAAAAGAAATTTCAAAACAATTCAAAAATAGTTAAAAGCTAATATTAGTTTTCAAAAACGAAGAATTTTAAAATTCGCTCTGAATGCATGTGTTTACTTATTTATCCCTTAAAATAAACATATTAAAATGATTAAAAATTCTTCTTTTTCAAACAAGTTGTAACAACATTAAAAATAAAGTTAACATTAGTATTTAGTTTTAAAGAACAAAAGCGAAACTCTATACATTTTATAAATGAACTTCTTAAAATATGTCCATAGTATCTATGCCATTGAATTAAATTTAACAGACTTCGTCATATTTTTATTTCAAACAATACTACGCAACTGCGTAATTGTTGATGCAAAAACATAAAATAATTCTCGATAAATTGACGTTTGAGAAATGTTTTCATTATAAAAATATCACATAGAATAAATGAAATTGGAAGCAGTTGTCTACTTATGACACTTTATTGGACAAAACTAAATTGTCATCAAGTAAGAATTTCCAACTAGTATGTGGAGACAGCAAAATAATTTTTTTTTTTCATTTTCAGGCGGGATCAAACGAGGGAGGAAGTCTCCAATCATCTGCTTTGGATGAGGTGATGGGAGATTACTTTCTTCGAATTCTTTTCCTCTCCATTTTCCAAGATGGAAGGTATCTGACTCTTGTAATTGGAAACGCATTATTTTGACATTTATCACTGTCATTTCTGGAAAAGAAAACTATGAACAAAAACTACTTTTCAAAACTGATCATTTCTAAAACGAACAGGACTCATCTTAACTAATTGAGTTGTAACAGAAATTCTTTTCGTTTTTCTGATTGAAATGAAATTGAAAAACGTGGCCAAAAATATATTTATTTAATCATCAACATAATCACAATTTTTTCAATCATATTTTTCCATCTTTTTCAATGCCTGTTCTTATAACATTTATTTGGTTTTCATTGCAAATAGATCCTAGTTGTGTTTCCGTTTTTGTTTTGAAGTCCCACCAAATCCAGCAAAACAATTCATTTCAAAAGACGGTAATCTGTTGGAGCTCAGTTGGGAAATATGGAGTTGTGAAAGTATCATTTCCCAGAAAAATTCTTCTGGAAAAGTTTTGTAATCAATATTTTCAAATTGATGAATTCTAAAACGAACAAGATTCTTCTTAACTAATCGAGTTCTAACAGAAGTTCTTTTCGTTTTTCTTATTGAAATGCGCCGTCCGTCTACTGGTAGATTTCGAGACAGTAGACGGTTTTTTAAGGGGTAGGGTTGTCAAGTCTACGCACTACAGTCATATTAGATCGGGGCCTACGGATTAAGGTGGATTCCGAATCACTACAAACACCCATGACAGAGTCGGGACTCGAACTCGAAGATCGTGACACCCAGGGCCAAAGAGCTAGTCTCTCGGACACCAGGACCCGCACGATACCTACTACATTACTTGTTACAAATGCAACCCTGCTTGGTTGCATATATATTTAAGAGTAAACAGTTTTAGTTGGTTACATAAAAAAATTGATTCAAAAATATTTGAACTCTAAGGTCTTTTTAACTTTTCCCTATCTGCATTCACCTTCTAAAATAAAGAACATTCCCGCCAAACAGCTTTATATTCTACATTTTCAAAAATCTGCTATTAATATACAATGTCACATAAAAATCAAAAGAAAAAAAAAAAAGAACACTAACTACTTTTGAAATATTTTTCAAACTAGCTTGAAGTTTTGTTAAAAGCTATAAAGAAATAAAGACTAATCTTGTTTTCCTGAAAGCCTCGAGAAGCTACTACAACTCTAAAAAACAACATTCTTACAAGTCTAAAAGAATTGTTTCATTTGAAAGAAACAGTTCTTGACATTTTTTTTTAGTTTTATTCCTTCAAGTTACATTTTATGTCTGTTTCCTCATATTAACTAAGAATTTTATCACAGTCAACAGCAAACATGAGCATAAGAAATAACTTTGGACTCTTTTCTAAAACCATAATACAATGTACAATATTATTATCTTTGCATTTTTTTTTGTAAAGGACAATTATTGTGCCCTATTTATTATTTATTCTAAGAAACTTTAAAAAAAATTATGCTTCTTTGTTCTATCAATATTAATTACACTCTGATTTGTTACTAACTTTGTGTGATTACTTCAAGACCTTAAAATAGTCTGATGTATAATGTTGGATTTCGAATATTAATGATTTGAGTTCGAAATCTTACAAGCTATGCTGTTCCGATATCTCTTATTTTGTACTTAGGATGAACTCGATAAATGTATAGTCCAGAATTACCTTCTAATAGGCTCTATGAAGATAAGAAGTTCTTCTTCATTGACGCAACAGACTCATGGTGGGGCAAGACTGTCCGCCTACTGGCAGATTTCGAGAGAGGAGATATTTCCTTTATACAGCATAGGGTTCTCAGCCCTACGCCTAACGCTGTACGGTTATATTATATCGGGACCTACGAGGATTCTGAAGCACTACAAACATCCATGACACCGCCAGAACTCGAACCCGAAACCTGTCGCACCTAGCACCAGAGCGCTAGTCATCAGGCCATCAGGCATCAAAAATAAACCAAATAAAGAAGTGGTTGTTTCTAATTGTGGGGAAAAATGTGAGATTGTTATAATAAATCGCCTTGGTTCACTTTTAGTAATGCTGAATCTGCTGCATGGGTTGTCCAAACTCCAAAAAGCCTCATTGTGAAGTAACAGGGCTTGATTTAAAATGCGACGAACTAAACAAGGCTGAAAATTCCTTGTATATTTGAGAGTTCACCACAATAAAGCTTATGGCCGGAAAGTCCTTCCAATTGGCTTTGCAAAGAGGAGAACAGGTTGGTCTACCTAAAGATGTAATTTCTATATGTATGTAATGCTGGCTTAATCTTGCGGTATACCCTTGATAACACTGGATCTGCTACACATAATTATTTTCAGTGCAAATAGCTTTACGTCAAATAGCTCAGAATTTGAAAAAACTAAAAATATTTTAAAATGATAAAGTTTTCAATATAAATTTCCCTTTTTCTTTTTCTTTATCTCAAATAGATATTTTTCGTCCACATTTCCTTTATACTTTGCGTAACTATTTTGTTTTTGCTTTATGTTCTTTTCCATCTAATCCCCTTTAAAAACCTTTGAATTTCAAACTTTCTTTCGACAGTTTTCGAAAGAAAATCCTTGATATCATTTTAAGATACGATTTCATATAAGGCTTCATTTTTCCTCCCATGACTAATATAATGAGTTATTTCCAGTCTCGCATTCCACGAATAAAAAAAAAAAAAAAAAGGAATTTATTCAAAGAGAGTATCGGAGAAGATAACGAGTAAGAAATTCTCCTATTTCTGCGGTAACTAGGAAATGTTTTCTGCATCTTTCACGAGGGAAAATTTCCCTTTATATCACTCATTGGTAAAGTGCACAGTCAGAGAACAGGATAGATCAAGTACGAATCCATTACCAGTGTCGGTTGCTGGCATTTCTGAAAAGAGGCTACTTGATGGAGAACTGAATGACGTTTATAAAATCTCACATCTGTTGTCAAGTTATTTGATGCGGTTTTTCCTGGTTTTCATCCTCATGACACATAAAGGGTGAATAACCAAGAAAGCAATGTCTTCCCTTTAATTGCACGTCGGTTGGTTTCGCAATGTGGGTTTCGACGGAATGTGGGGTGGTTAACAGGAAGAAATATTATCCTGATGAATGTTTGAGTTTTCATTTCATTTCTTTTTATTTTAGTTTTCGGATAGTTTTAATTTTTAGATACTTTTGAATGTTCTAGTATACGACAAAAATATAATGGGAACATTTTTTCCTTCAACTTTGTTGCCGGACCAGAATCCCTTAGTTCGGAAACACAAGATGCTACATTACATAACTCTTCAACCTATGCACGTTAATTTAAATTATCACGATATTAATAAATTGCTCGAATTGTCCCTCAGCGGTAACTTGCCCATCTAGCTTACAAGATGATCCGCAATCCACTGTGATCACTACTTCCAGAAATGAGGCGAACTGAATGAAATTGTGGCAACGTGATTAAAGCGTCTCACATTGACTGTCAAATCAGGCTATTCAAAGCAGTTATCAATTGAAATTTCTATTCCAGTATCCGAGTGTATCCGGTTTTCGGGATTTTTCTGCTTAGCAGTGGAATATTTCCACGAATCTACAATTATCTGTATTTAAATGTGTTAAATAGTGTATTGCATGGGGTGAACATGATACATCCGTAAGCTGGAAAGTCTTTTCGGTCCTTTCAAGGCGTTATGGAGAAGGGGTGTGTGTGCCCATTCCACATGCCATCTTTTTTGATATCCATTTCAAATTGCGATTTGGCTTCTGTGGTACTCCCTGATTAAAGGTGAAAATGCTACATATCTGTCATTGCAGTGTTGAAGGATCTCAAGTTAAAATGTCTGGCAATGAAAAATAAATGTCTAAATATTTTAAACCAAATTAAATTTATTCATCACTAGGTGCAAGTGCTTATTTAACAGATATTTCCAGAGTCCGTTTGAAAAGAAGTAACGCAATAAGAATAAAAGAGACGATCAAATTTAATAATTAAAAGTTCAAAAATTGATTTGTTTTTATTACAATAATATTTTTTAAGAAAAAATCTTTCGGTATCCAGTAAAAAAACAGTTCAAGCAATTATTTGTGGTTACACAACATTTTAAATTTTCACAATCAATACAACTAACTCACAAAAAATAAATAAATAAATAAAAATAAATAAATAAAAAAAAATAAATAATAAATTAAAAATATTGTAATTAAAAATGCCTAGAAAACTAGTGTATCGGAATTTTAATCACAAAAACTAATAAATGAAGCAACAGTGGTTGGATTGAATTGTATTGTACTTTGTTGTTGTGACTAATCCTCAGTGTTCTGCAGCGCGGGAGGTGAAAATCCATAAGTAGTCTACTCATGGATGGTAGAAAAGTCGGCAGCTTCTGTTGCGATGAAGAACCCGAAGGTAGAAGTTGGACTTTCTTCCGAATCGCCGAAAAAGGAGAGCAAATTCTTCAAATGCGGAGCCAACGGAAAGACATTTAGGGAGAACTGTCCCACATTTGCGTATCGCATGCGAGAAATTGCGGAAAACTCCCACCAGGTAGTTCGACTAACGGGGAAAGATACTGAACATTACAAACATCATCGGGCCTGCTCGATTTTTAAGACGTCTCTACAACACTGCCGCCAGCGTATTGAAGCTCAACCCTAATGTTCACCAGCGGCGCACGTTGTCATTGTGCCACGATGGGGTGAACGGTTCTGTAAGCATAAGGATATATAAAAATATTCCTTAAAAACGCCTAATTAAGCGATAGAAATCAGAGGGATTCACCACTACAGTTTAAATAGGCCATAGCTAGCGTAGGTGTCGAATTTGAAATATCGTTTCAAAAGTGTCAATTTGTATAAAAACAAATAAACAGATTTTCAAATTTATATGCCAGATAATATATTTCCTTATTTTATTGTGTTAAGGATGTTTAATTTTAATTCTTAATTCTGTTAAATGGAAAATTAAAAGTTTGGATATAAAAAATCCTTTTTTTTTCGTCTTTGTGCTTATTGGAAAAAAATAATTGTTTGTAAATTCAATTTTTTGAATTATATTTCCGCAATTGGTTTTAATTTAAAGGAGTCTTTATTTAAAAAGACCTTTATATGATTGCAAAGACTGTTAACAAATGAGCAAATAAAATTTATTGACGTTTTAATTTCGCAGTAATTGAAGAAATTTATCCGAGTTATTTCATTTACAGATTAAAAAAATAAAATAAGGTTTCTTATTAATTAATCACAAGACAAAGATGGAAAAAAACCCGTTTTTTTTTAAAATATAATCTTGTCAACTGAACGACGGAGGGCTTATTATTCTCCATTTCATTTTCAGCCAAAAAGTTTGAATGAATAATCTATATGTTAGGAAAATAATTAAAAAATATTCATTATTTTACTGCTTTCTGAAGTAGCATTGATATTGCAAAAGATTTTGTCCCAATAATTAGGTTCAAATATTATTCTCCATTCATTTTTTATGTTTATAAAATCCTTCGTTTTATTCTTGAATTTTTTTGAATGCAGGCATAGGATAAAACTAAATTGAATGAACTGAATTTGAAAAAGTTGTAAAACAATAGATTAAAACTTGCGAGACTCTTTGCTCGTGGTTAATAAGGATTTGTTTTAAGTTTGGTAACATCCAAAAAGCTCGATTTGCATTTAAAATACCTTAAATGCGCAAAATATATTCAAAAACTACAAAAATGGAAAAACAATTACTTTTCTCTGAATTCATTACTCATTTTTACAGTTCAAAAAAAAAAAAAAATTCTATTATTCTAATTTAATTAAATTAAAAGTTTAATTTTTGATAATAAAATTGCGCTTTTTAATTTAATATTTATCTAAATTCACTAACTACTTATGAATATATATATTAGTTAAGAAATTACAATTTTAATTTACAAGTTTTTTATTTGAATAAATTAAGTTATATACTACTGTGCCCCAAAAGTAAGAGCAATTATTATTTTTTTTCAAAAACTCTTTATTTATTCTTTCAAATTTATTTCATCGACTTCAAAGTAATTCCCTCCGGACACAATGAACTTACGCCAACTTTTTTTCCAATCTTCAATGCAGGCTAAAAAGTCAGCGGCAGGGATGGCCTTCAAAGCGAGCAGCGATTCACGTTGAATTTTTCTTCAATCGACTTAAAACGGTGACTTCTGCGTTTTCCTAAATTCAAAAGACCCGGTGTGGTCTTTTGAATTTAGGGAAATAGGCAGAAGTTGCACGATGTGAATACGGGGAATGTGGAACAACATGGGTTCCATTTTCGGCGAAAAAGTCCGAAGAATCAATGCAGTGTGAGCTGGCGCATTCAGTGGTTTCGGTGATGCGTTTGAGGCCCAAAATGGAATTGACCGATCCTTTTGAAACTCCAAATCTTTAATTTTTTCCATGTCAGCTTCGTCGGTGGAGATTGATCGTCGATCAGAGGGTTCTTCGTCTTCAACGCGTTCTCTGCCTTCTTTGAACTGTTTTTACCACTTCCAAACATTTCCTTCCGATACAGGAATGCTCACCGAATGCCTTCTGCAACATTCTATACGTTTCCGCAAAAACACTTAATGCAATTCTTTGCTCAATTAATACAGACATTTCAAAAATCGCCGGAATCAGTTTTAGCGTCTCACAAAGCCAAGTGTAACTCGCAATTGAAACTGTGAAATATGATGTCAAAATATTCATTAGTGCTTACTAATGAATATTTTGACGTCAAATTTCCCACAGATGTCAAAGATAGTGCCAGCAACCTAAAAAAGAAAGAAAATGGAATTCCATAAGCCCCGGGAATTTTAAATTGAAAATTGCTCTTACTTTTTGGCCATAGTAGAATCGAGGTGCTGAAATGTTTCACTGTGCTAGTGGTATAAAATAAAATGCAAAATGTTTTAAACAAACCAGCCAAAAAATACAATAAGAAATTGCGCTCCCCTTCACGCCCTCACATACGCACATATATGAGTATATTGCTAAATATGCCTTTGAAATGGATCCAGTAATTTGGTGAGAAGAAATAATATGGCTTATGGCTTATGGCTTATCATATGAGGGTACGTAATCCTTCATAAAACATTTTTTCAGTACATTATATTTTGCTTCCTTTGGGTTCACTAATTTATTCCGGGTTTTAAAGATTTCCTGAACAATATAATTTTACACTCTGTTATTTTATATTTTGTACTGACTTTTGTGTTTTTGTAAATGATATGAGGATTAATACTCTATATTTTCTGTTTTGGGATTTTATGTTCAGTTATGTTCTTAATAGACATATATGTGTGTGTGTGTTACGATAAATGGGATAAATGCGTTGATTATGCATAATCACTGGCAACATATAAATGTGATTATGTATAATCACATGTGGATTAATCATAATCAACATATAAATGTGATTATGTATAATCACATGTGGATTAATCATAATCACCGATTAATCATATTCACCATAACACACACTTATACATATATATATGTATATGATTGGGCTTATTAAGCACCATGAGGACGACTTTAAAATGGGTGAAATCCACTTTTTTTTTTGTACCGTATAGATGAAAATTCAGGAAAATCTTGCAAAATATTTGTTATTCGATCATAGACGCACAGACATTTACACGCTCTCTATTTTACGCCATCGATTCTTTGTTTATATATGAGTCTGTCATTCCGCTAGAGCTGTGATACTTGCTGTCTAATAAATTTGGAGATGTTGAGGTAAAATTGTGCGCTAACAATTTGGATCAAACTTCCAGAAGTTTTGGTAACTAAAGCGGAGGGAAGAGATATTAATACCCTTCTAGACCTAAGAAGGGTGCGAACATTCCTGCCTAATTTTATTTAATTTTTTAATATGTACCTTCCTGTAATAGACATAGAATTTAGATTTTTCATTGACTGGTTCACATGACTAGTTTTGGAATAGAACATTTTCCTTGGCTAAAATATACAAAGTTCTGGGTTTTAAACATGGAGAATCGGTTCAAAATCCGCGCCGAACCAAACACTTCTGTTTCCTTGACTGGGATGGGATTCACAAATTCGTGCTCAGAATTATCTTTCTGTGAGTTCTAAGAAGGCAAAAATAGAAAAATAAACTCTCCAAATATTTGTAAATAATGTGGTGGTATTTTCTTAGCAGATTCAAATGTGGATGATGTCTTTGAGGATCACATCTTACTCTCCAAGATTAATGGAAATACATTCCAGCTTATGTATTTATAGTTCCTATGTTCAGTATTGACACAAAAAAAGTTTAGGATTTGGCAATAATTTCTACTGAATTGCGGAAATTGAACATGTTATCTTCTATAAAACTCCAGTGCAATATGCAAAACTTACCATTGAGAAGTTAAATCGAATCTCTGAAATTCTAATTAAGTAAACAAAAGAGAAGCAAAATTTACTCTTTCCCAAAACTCTTTAATTCAGGACAGCACAGACACGTCCCATCATGAATGGTTGCAATTGGGCCCAAACACGAACAGTAATTCAATTTTATATGAAATGTTCTCTCCTGAAACTGCCTGCAACGCGTCGACGGCAACTGGTGCGTCAATAAAATTCGTTGTCTCTTCTAATGGAGATGACTCGGAATCTGCCGCTTCTCATAAAGTCAGTTATGAGATTCATGGGGCTTTTTGCCTTCGGGGGAATCTGATGTTTGAGCTGAGCCAGCAAATGTTTCGAAATTGTTGTCGCTTTGCATTTTTGCACCTCAGCTCTGAGACTAATTAAAATGGTTTATTGGATTCTTTTAATTTGGAATGTGTTGTCGATGTTTACATGCGAGAAAGTTCTAGCGACTCGGTATTGATTCTATTGTGTGCCTATTTAAATACTAACTTGACGACAATTGGAGTGTATAAATAAAATCCTAATTTGTTTAAATCATCAGTAATTTTTTCAAAAACATTAATTACATATAATACAATAAATACCTTTCTATTGATATTTAATGCATGAAGCTCTGTAATTTCTCAATCTTTATCATACTATAGCATCATTTAATATATTTTTATTTTAGAAATCTTTTGAAATAAATCTTCCGATTTAGTGGGCTTTGTTTCCGATTTGCTATCGAGCAAATGAAGCGCCTGAAAGAAATAGTGTATGTTGTAAAATATTGGCTATTTTAAAAAGTTTATATAACTTTCAATTTACCAGACTCCCTCCCCATACATCTAAAATAAATACAAGATTCCTCCCTTTTCCACAGGTTAAATTGGACATAAAGTAAATACATTCCAACATGTCGTTCGCACACTGTACGTGTCAATCGAACGAACCGTAAAAACTACTTTAATTTTCTTTATTGCGTTTCGTTTGAGCAAAACCGAATTTTAACGACATAAGGTCCTCCTCTAACGAATACTTACGATACTTCCAGCAGAGTTTTTCATTTGCAAATGCGGTCCTCTTTACTTCTCTGGTTGCTTTCAAGGGTCAGGGTATTTGATGTATTAGGTATAAGTCGTTTTTTAGTCGGTGTATATAGCGTTCATTATTTAGAGAAATATTTCGATTGAAGGGCTATAAAGCGTAAAGATTTTATGATTGCTTCAGACATGAACCATGACGAAACTTTTAATTTTCCAACTCCTGGTGAGTGATAATAAACGCAGCTATGAGCATATGAGGGTGCCAAAGTTGCTTTCAGAAACTAGGAGAATTGATGGCTTCTGTGATTGCCTCCTATTTAAATGAAAGCGGATAGATTGATATTTTTTTATCTATTTCTTCCATTCCATACGGTGAAATTATCCCTAAAATTCTTCATTGAAAATGCCTCGTAAAACACCCCTTTGCTCTTTCCTTGGAACACCTTGATTGCGAAAATCTGTTGGAATAATTTGGAAATATTTTTAGCGCATCCCGGTGAATTAGTTGCTTTCGGCTTAGAAGTGGAGTCCTTCCAAGAGTCTATAATTATCTCTTTAAATGAGTTAAATAATGTATGTTTCTAACTGTATGTGGGTTTTGTGTGTGTGAAATAGTAAAAGTCTTAAGATTTCGACGTATATTCCATGGATTATAAGTAAAAAAAAAAAAAAATCAGAATCATCTTTGTGTTAAAAGCAGAATAAAAGAATAGAAAAATCCATCCTCAAGAGTTGCTGTTTGACATTTAGGCACTACCTCAAGTGACTCGTGCAAATCAGTCTCGGAATTACCAGCGAGGTAGATTCTAATTTCGCTAATGCATCATTCATCTTCAGAATATTTTGACCCTTCTTCATTAGATTATTCCTTCCGTGCGAAAACAAAGAGCCAAAGAGACGAGGTGAAAAAAAGTGTGATTGAAAAGCGTGTCGACGGGCGAGGTTAAAAATGGAGCCATGTAAAACGAGCCCTTTCCTTTACTTGGACCCATTCCGCGTTGAGCGATCCGTAATTAATAGATTTTGATGAATAGCCGGCTGCGATAATTTGCGAAAGTCTTGTGGAAAATGGCGTTTCCTTTGGCCAAAGTGCATATACTCCCCGAATGCATTATTCAAAAGGGGAATTAGTACTTTTTTATTTCTATTTTTCCTTTTTTTTTTTCTTTGTGGAATATGTCGGATATTTCCACGTTAATTAACGATAATAAATAACACGGTTTGAAAGTGTTCCTTTCAAGATATTTTTGTATTTATATTTTTTTCTGGAAGTGTGATAAGCATTGTTGTCAAACAGCCGTACTAGCGATTACTACTGTCTTTTTAAATGGAATGAAGTGAATTTTAAAAATTCTCATATGTATTATTTAAAAGGTAAGCAATATCAAATATAAGGGAAAATCAATGTTCCTATTTAAAAAAACGGAACTCAATTAAAACCCCTTTATAAAATTTCATAAATATTTTAATCCCGTAAGCAATGTTCAGAAATGAGCTGAAAACACTTGAAAAAAAGTACCTTTATCGTAACAGTAGAAGGTAGCAGTATTTTCATTGTAGCTGCAGAAATACACACCTAGTTTCAATGAGGTTGGCCAACTTGAGCAATACACTAGGCATTTATCCAAAATTGGGTAAAAATTTAAATTGTCAACTCTTGCGAAGCATTGAAGAGGTTTTATGTATTGGAAATAAATTCTTCTTAAAATTTTTTGCTGTGTTTTAAAAAAAAAGTTTATAAGTTTGAATATTTGCCTTTTGAGTTTAGTACAATTGTAATTAAATTGTAATGTGATTGTAAATAATAATACAGTTAATTATATAATATATAATAATAATAATAATAATACAATTAATTATATAATATATAATAACAAAAATAAATGTATATAATTAATTTTATAAATAACAATACAATTTTAATTAAAATTATATTTTTTATGAACACAAAACTAATTTTTTAGGAAACAAAAATATGATTTCTTATAAGTAAATAATTTAATTCAAAATTTTAATTTATATACTTATGCATCTTGTATCAGTCACGCCGGTAAAGGGGAATCACAAAATGGAAATGTTAAAAAAGTCCTGCTATATTCCATAACTTGAAATACTGAAATCTTACTTTTTTCAACTTATATTCCACGGATTATAAGTAAAAGAAACCATCACTTTGAGTTTAAAAGCAGAATAAAAGAATAGAAAATCCATCCTCAAGAGTTGTTGTTTGACATTTAGGCGATATTCCAGGCAGCTATTTATACGCACGCGTCATCTCAAGTGACTCCTGCAAATCAGTCTCGGAATTACCAGCGAGGTAGATTCTAATTTCTCTAATGCCTCATTCATCTTCGGGATAGTATGACCCTTTCTTCATTAGTCTTTCTTCCGTGCGAAACCAAAGAGCCAAAAAGGAAAAAAAGTGTGATTGAAAAGCGTGTCGACGTGCGAGGTTAAAAATGGAGCCATGTAAAACGAGCCCTTTCCTTTGCTTGGACACATTCCGTGTTGAGCGATCTGTAATTAATAGATTTTGATGAATGGCCGGCCACGATAATTTGCGAAAGCCTTGTGGAAAATGGCGTTTCTCTTTGGCCAAAGTGCATATACTTCACCAAATGCATTATTCAAAAGTCGAATTCTTCGTCTTTCTTTTTTCCCCCCTTTTTTTGTGGAATGTGTCGGATATTTCCATGTTAATTAACGATAATGAATAACAAGGTTTGGAAATGTTTCTTTCAAGTTATTTTTTTTATTTACATTTTTGTATCGCTGTGAAATAACCGTACTGTCGACTATAGTGTTGTTTGAGTGGAATGAATTGAATTAAAATAAAGTTATATATATTATTTAAATTATAAGCTAGTTTAAAATATAAAGAAAAAACAATGTTGTTATTAAAATAATACAAAACTGATAATAAGGTTAATCAGTTAAAACCTTTTTAAAGAATTGTTCAGAATTATTGCTCAGAATTGTTTTATTATGTAAGGAATGTTCAATAAGGGCCTGAAAACAATGGAGAAAAAAGTACTTTTATTGTAGCAATAAAAGATAGAAGTATTTTTATTGCAGTAACATAAATACAAAACAGAATATTGGATGTGTACAGTTGGTTAATAAGGGATATGGTTTCCTCTTACAACTATAAAATTCTCACAACATGCATTCATATTGAAAATCTTGCAGTTTTGGGAGAAACCGGTCCTATTTCTATGTGATATGTTTACATGTTCCAAGTAAATGAAATGTAATTGCCCTCTTAATAGGCATTCTCCAAGCAGCATAGGCGGCCTGATGGGCAACCGGCTAGCGCTCTGGCCTTTGGTATCACAGGCTTAAGGTTCGAATTCTTGTAGTGTCATGGATGTTTGTTAGTGGTTCGAAATTAACGTTTAACTGTAGGTCCCGGTCTAATTAGCCCAACGTGTGCATAAATTGACTACAGAACGATAAAACAAACTCAAACCCTAAGTTTCTTAGATTTTAAGAGTTAGGCTAGGAAATCCATCTGAAACAGCAATTCTTAAAATGCATAATTTGGTGGATGCATACAGATCAGAAGACAGATGAGGAGCTGTTGTACTCCTGTTACATTTCGTTCATATATCAACCATCATTTGGTCCTTGTGGCTCCTGTCAATGATCGTTTATGTTGTCAAGATTTCTCTCAATGATTCCAGTATCCTAAAACTGTTTATCTAAGTTGGCTATAACGTCTGGCATTACATTTCTGTCCTGAAAATCTGTTCTTGAGACTGTTCTACTTGAAAACTCTCCACGATTTGCCACGTCATTCTATCGTTTAAACAATTGTCGTTTCTCCATTTAACTGTTTGCTTTTACATTTTATAAAATAATGCGAAAGAAAAAATATATCAAAATGAATTTTAAAATTTTGCGAGTAGTTTGAATAAAAAAAAATGAGGAATTAGCTATGCAACCCTATAAAATATGTGATTATATATTCACCACTCATATGGATGTATATAAATAAGTATTCAACTTTAAGCATTGGTTGTACCTTTTTCAATGCATTTCCAGAAAGTCCACAATATATACGAAATTTTGTTTTAAATTTTGCACGCCAGTGAAGCTGTATATTAAGCATACTTAAGATTTCAAAGTCTATTAGTGCTTTCAATATGGTGTCATACCATCAATTCTCCATTGTATTGATGGCAATTTTATGGGATGTTAGAGTGCAGTTAGCAATTTAAATGAAGTACGTCCATTATATGTGCTTAGGCGAAACTAAGGCTCATCAGTGAGCGGAACGGTCTCCACCGATCTCTACATCAAGCTAAGTGTGTTCCTTTGTGCACAGTAAAGGAACACAAATCTTATTTTTGCAAACAGCAGTTGCACTCCTGTTATGTATTGTTGATATAAAAACCTTCATTTTGCCCTTGTGGCTCTTAAACCAATGAAGACAGAATTGCTCTTCACGGTTTCAGTAATCAAAAACTAATCTAAGTTGGACATAAAGTTGCTCGTTAGATTTCAGTCTTGAAAATCTGCTTTTGAGGCTGTACTATTTGCATTCTCTTCACGATTCGCCACATCATTCTGTTATTTAAACAATTGTGGTTACTCCATTTAACTGTTTGGTTTTAAACTTTAACAAATGTTGCAAAAAGAAAAATAAATAAAATAAATTACAAAATTCTGTGAGTTTTTTGAACAAACAAATCGGGGAATTAGTTGAACAAACTTATAAAATATGTGATTCTATATTAATCACTGACATGAACGTATTTATTCAACTTACATATTCAATATGTATTCAACTTATATCTTTGCTCGGAAGCATTGGTTTTCACTTCAATGCTTTTCCAGAAAATCGACAATAAATACATAGTTTTCTTTTTTTAAATTTTGCACGGCAGTGAAGTTGCATATGAAGCATACTTAGGACTTCCATACATAAATAAGTAATTAAAAGGGGAAAAAATCCTTTGTGTACAAATAATCATTTTTTGAAGTAAAGTTAATAGCTAAAGTTAACTTTAGGTCATGTTTCTTGAAACTTTGAAACTAATTCAATGTTCAATTTTACAAAGTAATTTGTAAAGAAAAACATGTCATTACGCAAACAATCTAAACGCAATATAAAGAACAAAAATAAATATATAAATAAATTGAGTACATAAAACCTGAAGATACCCACTATTAAAGTTTGACAGTTAAAACAAAAATTCAAAATATTCGAGATCATAGTCACTAAAGAAACATTCTCATTAAAACTAAGCTTATAAATTTTAATCCCAGTGTGCTTAGCTATTCCGATTTTTATTTTCAAGCGCACAAAAAAAAAAAAAAAAAGATCTCCCGAGTAATTTTCTAGGTAATTCAAGGAAGAATATAAAGAATGTTGGAAGAATTTGAAAGCAAACTCCTGTTTTTTTTTCTTTTTTTTTTTTTTCCACTGGAGAGGTGTAGAATTTCATTTAAAAAGAGGGGTTGTCCTCTCCAAGATGAATGGGTTAACCACGTGACTGCACTGAAAGGGGTTTCTTATTCCATTAAGTGAGGGCATGAAAAGAAAAGGTTTTTCAAGGATTTTTTGAAGAGGGATTATTGGGTGCATCATGGAGTGCTGTACCAATTATAAAAGATTCCAATTACATGCGATGAAGAAATGCAAACATTTATTTGGGGATCTTGCAAAGTTAATAGAATAGAGTTTACTTTCACTTCAATCAGGGGTGCATACAATTTCAGGTCCATGAACCACTCGGAAATAAAAATAAAACCATAAAATTTATATCGATTGAAATGCAAACATCAATGGACCCCGTTTTCCCCTTATTGTTGCAACAATCTGCCGCAGATTGGCAATGATGAAATGACATTGGCTTCCAGGAGGACTTTTTACATAACGGCTCTTTCAAATTACATTCGATGAAGAAGTGCAAACATTTATTTGGGGATTTTGAAAAGTTACTAGAATAGGATTTAATTTCGTTTATGCAATAAATTAGAATGCATACAATTTCAGGTCCATGAACCATCCGGAAATAAAGCCATACAATTTATATTGATAGAAATGCATGCACATCTGTAATGAAAATAAAAAATGCAGTAACATATTAATATAATGTACTTCAGAATTTTCTTTTATTAATATCAGTGGGCCTCTTTTTGAACATATTGTTGCAATAAACTGTTCACCAATGCTGAACTGGCAGTGATGAGGGCCAACTGTCGCGGTCAATAATGAAATAGCATTGCTTTCCAGGAGGTCTTTTAGATTAAGGATATCATTTGTAGATCATATGGGTGAAATCTGGACAACTTCGATTGGAAATCAATATGAAAAAGCTTTACACTCATTCCTCCCCGTGGTCATTTTTTCTGAAAGCAACTATTACAAAGGATGCCGATTCCCTTTGCATGTTAGCTATACGCGTGTTATTACTTTTACTAATTGGTTTGTGTGGGATATTATGCAGATTTTTTCTCATAGATAGAATTGCCACATAACATAACAAATTATAGATAACAATAAAGTTGCGCTTGATGTCCAATATATCCCTCTTGAGATATTTCTAGATTTTTAGTTTGCAAATCTCAGTCATTTTATTTACTGTGAATTGTTATAAATACAATAAATATTCTGAATTCACTAAAGGGAAATTATTTGCTCTCTTGCAAAAAATTACGATAAAAAAAAAAATCAATTCTGAGAAATAATGCTTGTTTTATAATGTACATTGATTAGTTGGTTAATTGCTTAGTGTTATAGAACAATTAGTTTTTCTAGCACTAGATTTGACCATGCTGCGTCAAACAATATGTTATATATGAAGTCTAATTAAAATACTTTTTCTAAAAAAAGTAAGTTATAGAATACAGGAAGCATTAAAATTATTCGTAAGCAATGAAACAGTGTTAATGCTACTGGGACAAATCGATTTCTGTCAAATGTCGATATTCTGCAGTGAATGCCAAATTTTACATTATAGCTTGACATAAGTACGAAATATTTGCTTAATATCATTATTTCATTAACACTTGCAAAGGTCGACATTAAGCATACATTGATGATAAATGTTGAATAAAACCATTATTTTTAGTTTAAAACAAAAATGCTACTTTTTCAATCAAACCTTCTTAATAAAACAAATAAATAAGAAAAAAAAGTAACAGCTTATATAAGTAAACTTTTGAAACTAATACGAATAATAAATATTAAATGAGAAAAAAAAATAATACCAGTAACTAACTTTCTTAATTATGTGATTAACTTTATCCAATCCGGTTTATTGCAACAACTTAAGCTGTTAAGCTGTTACGTCTGTTTTTTTGCATTGCATTGCATTTTACAACTATAATTATTCGTGCAACATTTCTTTTAAAATTACAGCGTGTAAAATCGTGCCTTCCACTTCTAAAATGAGTTGCAAATGTCTTTCCCAAAAAATTTTTTTGAGAAAAATTATCTAAGGAAAATAACTTTTCTTTACAAATTATTAACTGATTAAGGATATAAAACTGCTTGAGGGTATCATTTATAAAGGATAGAGTATTGTATTCCAACAACAATCGACATTCCATTTCGGGCCTCTGTACCGGTCGACATCAGGGACTTATTTTCGTGAAGTGGGAGAAAATTTTATCAAAAAAAAAAAAGTATAACTTTCTAGCCTGAAGATTTATTATACAGAAAGTTTTCGGTTCGTTATCGCTTATTGTGTTTCGAGACATGCGACCTTTGTTTCTCACCTGCTTCGATTCATTAATTTATGGTATCTATTACCAGCATATACATGGTCACTAAAGTAGACACCGAAGTTTCCACCTCAGCCTAATTTAAAGAGTTTTGAATCATGATCAATTTAGGAAAACAAGAGCAAAATAAAAATAAAAGAAAATCAAATTTGGGCTTTATATCGGTTTGTCTCTATCTTTTTTTTAACCCTCGCCCTCTTGTAAAAACCTCTTGTTTATGTGTATTACCTCTCCTTTTCTCATAACTTTTCTCGTCCTTCCCTCTTTCCAAAAATTGTTGTTTTTTAAGTAGTTTTTGTGATTAGGCGAGCTGGCAAATGATTAAAACGACTTATTGACTTTCATTTTTGATTTTACCTTTTATAATTTATTGTAAATATTAAGTATTCATGCACAAAGAAATGAAGGCAGACCTATTTGCGCACGTTCACAATTTAGAACTCATATGAGCATTAAAATCATAGTTTGGATTTTAATGTGTTTCGAATAAATAGGTTGATGATGGAAACTCTACAGCTAATATTAGAAATACAGCTAATGTTAGAAAACTAGAAACGAAAAGAAGAGCTTTAGGGAAAGAATTTAGGGGTAACTGTCCCACATTTGCGTGCTAAAAGGAGAAAACTTTCACTAGGCAGTTTAACTATGGTTGCGAAGCTTTTATAAGATATATATTTATTTGCGAAGTTTTTATAAGGTGAGCCTTCCTGTTAGCTAATTGATCAAGTTAACTATTTATCCACGAATTCGCAGACTTGAACAGCCAGGGTAGGAAGATTATCAAAGGCCGTTTGATTTGAAACCGGTTCAATAATTATAAAATGAAATCTGCCTTGGGGGATAAAGGGATAAGTAAGGATAAGCGCGGTAATTCGGTAGACCGTAAAGTTTGTTCTTGATGCTTGAGGAAGAGAAGAGGACCTGTAACACTTTCTGTGTGCCACTTTTGAGGTAGATTATTCAAAGGCTTTACCGGTTTATATGTAATATATATATGCAGGTTATATGCATTATATGTAATACCGATTCAGCATATACCCTCAATGGTCCGCATGGCAGAGGTTGAGAATATTTGTGTTTTTAATCCAATATTTGTGAATGTTGTACATATACTCTGATACAATGGCGAGTAAGGCTGGGATGCTTATTTTGTAGAAAATCCGGACAATAGTCCAATTTCCTCAAGCAAATGTCGTAGCCACCCACCAAAAAGCATTGTTCTAGATCTCTTATTTCTCGAGCAGAATGACATCAACTGTTCTTCCTTCCGAGATCCCCCCTCTCATCTGGCGTTATGAGCATCCGTTTGCGAGCGAAACCCGCAATTTGTCAAGGGAAGCGTAAAACAACGGAGATATTCCATCCTCCAGGAATTTTAAATCCTTTTGGGTTTTCAGCGGATTTTGGAAGAATATATAGAGAACGAAATATTTTTATCTCCTCCGAGACGAAGTGAAATTTCATTTATTCCGTTGCAATTTTTTGTGGTTTCAAATCTTATAATGTTGTTGGAAGGATGAAGTATATTTTTGCTGCGTAAAAAGAAATAATTGAATAAATAAACTGGATCAAAAAGAACTGGATGAAAAGCAGACACTATATTCGTGCCTTACTCGGCATCGGCGGTAAACTGAGAACACATTAAAATCTTTATTGAATAAATATTCGTGCCTTACAGGTTTCGGCATCGGCGGTAAACCGTAGGTGTCCCAATAGGAAGCGTTGGAACTCTGCGTTGGCAATTCGATTCCGCCCCCTGGGTGTGGGTAACGTTTACACTGTCATATCTTTCAGATAGGAGGAGACTCGATTGTAATGGTATGCAAAGCCTTGTCGATTATCTGCTGCATCTGTCGATATTGTTTATATATGAAAGGAGATTTGATGGTGTTTTTATACAATCCTTGTTGTCTTCTATATCATATTTTACTATCTATATTCTACTATAAACGTATATAATGTTGTCTTCTACATCAAAGTTGAATCTTCTAAATTCTATATCTGCCATTTCTTTGAAGTATAACATTGGATAATTTGACTCGTGTATTAATTTTTTTGACAGTTAGTTGCATTGTTTTTATATTATTCATGGATGTTCAAATCATAGACTGCAGTTCTCGTTTGTCTGATCCTGTATTCATTTCATTAATACTTTTTTTGAAAATAATTAATTTTTAGAAACATTGTTTTGTTAATTTGGAAAATTGTTTTATTATTGCTGTTTCTTATCACATTTGGTAGGCAATAACATCTAGACCAAGTCCAAGAACCCGTGGGGTCTCATGGAAGGAAGGTGGAAGGGGAGGTTTCTTTTGTGATGAAGCACCCGTAGGAAGAAGTCGTAATTGGCTTCGTGACGCTGACTATTGGGATAAGGTTGTCAGTCCAACGCTCTACAGACATATTAGACCGTGACTTACAATTTAAAGTGAATTCCGAACCACTACAAAATACTGGGCAGAATAGCAGAATTTACAGCAGAATGGTGATTTGCGTACTCTTTACTGGAGGGCCAGATAAAACATATTCTGATTACTTGGACTTTTATTATGGTGCTTCTAGCTTTTAAACTATTATTTTTAGAACATCTAATTTGTTTTTAACTGTTTTTAAGGCTTTTGGTCGTTTTTTGTTAACAGTCTTTTTTTTCCTTTCTATTTATTATTTGTTTTATAAGTTCTTTTTGTTTCTAAGGTAAGTGGACAAATTTGTATGGATAGAGTTCCAATAAAGACACAGACAACAACAACCAACTAAAATTAACGGCACAAGTATTACTATTTAATAGCATGAAATTAAAAAAGACGCATATTTTTTTTTAAGCAGAGGGAATTAGAAATAAAAAACAACGCACGGAAAAAAAGTTGAATATCTCAATGAAAATAATTAATAAAAATCAATGTGTTATAAAAAAGGATTTATAATACAATGCTCAATTAATTCACGCCCCATTAAGTGTTAAGTAAAGAACGGAAAAAAGAAAAGAAAAACGAACAAGAAGAGTCACAGGAGGATTTTAAGTACTTTATTTTTTTAATTCTAAAATAATGTTATGTACTTAACACTTCTTATTTGCAGCCGTCATGTTTAAAAAAAATTTTTTTTTTGTATGTTTTTGTTTCAACAAACTAAACCTGTTAAATGCTAATTAACTTCTAGTTAAAACCGATGAATTTTTTCAATGTCGCAAAAAATAATGCATAGAATTTTAAGGAATTAAAATTGTTGTTTAGGATCATAATTACATATAATTTAGTTGCTACAAAATTCATGAAAATTCGTCTTTTGATCGGAAATTATTTATTGGATTATATGGAATTTAGATAGTAATATAACTGTTTTCATGACTTATAACCCAATAGAGGAGGACTGTAGGAAGACTCCTGTTAGAATAGACTGGCGCTGTCCATTGTAGCTACTACTTTGAGAAACCAGTAGATTTGTTAAAAATGTGTCGTTGACTGATGTCTGTTCCTTATTTACGATTGGAGGTGATTGAGATTTTAAGGTCTCCATATTTACGATTTGTACATGCATGATGATAGTCCCTAAAAGATCTCTTTGGAAAACAATTCCTCTCACCATCGTCTGTCAGCGAACTGTCAGTGGTATATATAAGAGGATCACAAGGCCACCATTTACGGCCAAAGGGATCATGGGCCGTGGAGTGATCTTGCAGATGGATTCCAGTTTAAATCCCTTCGCGGGTATTTATTGTCGTTATTGATTTACAAGATAGGATGCATGATGGTGATTATAAAAATATTTGTAAGCGTCTCATATAACTAATCACACAATTCTAATGGAAGCTTTTCGGAGAAATTTATCTTTAATATATCATGCAAATGTAGGTATTGATCAAAAAAAGTATACTTGGAAGGTAATCCATCAACCTCCGCTCCCAATAGTTTTACATAGGCATTCAACAATAGGAGAAATAACACAGATTTGTTATTAGACTCGAAACCAAAACGGATTAATTCTTAATTAGGCAAAAAGTCTTTCAATAACCCTTTCTTCTCCTTCACCAACTTTTATGTTTCTAAGTCACAAAATTCAGATGATACATCTTTCGTGACAAATATATTATAATTGGACCTGAAAACTCAGTTAGATGCTTAGAAAACAAGTTGAATAGGTAGTTTCCATAGCTGGAAATTATTTCTTTGGATCTTGAAAAAAAAGGGATGTGTTAAGTTGATTGCCATGTTTTTAATTGAGATTGCAATGAGGCTGGAGCGTTTGTTAAATAGTACGTTCTGTTTACAAAACTAGTATTTTCGGTTCGAAAACTGATCAGAGTTGCCATACTGAAAATTTATGTCTATATTCCAGGAATAGTCAAAATGAATCTGTACGGTGAAGTGTACTTCCATTAGACTCGAGAAGAAGTAGTAAGATTCGAACACCCCATAAGGTTGTTTTCGTTCAAAATTGTAATTGCACTACTTTACACGCACATCATTCGTAAAAATAAATGGACATCTCATTTTGCACGGGCACTCTACCCAAAGCGGTGTGGTGTAGTAGAAGTTGTCATTGGAATGACTCAAGGTAACAACACTGATTTATTGAAGTTGCAGTTCAACTTAGTAGAGGTCAATATATATATTTCGAATTGCAGATGTTGCTCATAAATGAAATGCTTGCACATGTTCAAACATACGTCCTCTTTCTGTTGGATAAAATCGTAGGTGTGCGATTGTTAGGGTGTATGGGACAGAAGAATTAATTAATAATTTTTTTTTTTTTATTTTCATTATTTATTATTTAGGCAAAATAATTCATCAATATTTTTCTGTTGCAAATACAGAATCTCATTACACTTTCTAACATACACGACAAAATTTTAATAATAACAAATTTTTATAATTTACATAATAATATTATATACGAATAAATCATTTATGTTGTCAGTTATAAGCAATATTAAATGCGCTGAATTTAGATATACAAGTACTCTTTTTTAATATTTTTTGTCTCTTTCAGACAATTATTTTCGAAAAATAATGACAATATTTTCTATTATATCGAAGTTTCTTAAAGTTCATATTTTTTTATTTGTTTGTTGATGTTTGAAATTTGTCAGAAATTTTAATTGCAAAATACCTAAAAAAGAAATTATATTAATACACTGGTTTCCTCAAAATTAAGGAAAAATAGGAAACATTTTTATTGAAAAATATATGTTTACAGAAAATTAATGCAATTTGGCAAAAAAATAAAACAAATAATAATAATAATAATAATAAAGTGTTCCTTTGCATAGCATATCTGGCGTTTTGACGTGTATTACACAAATTGTTAGAAAAATTCTATTTTATACCATGCAATTGAACTTTTTCTAATTTTTCATCAATTTTAGAAAACAGTGTAAATAAATATATTAAAAGTTATACATATTTTCTAAATTGAATATATTTAATTGTACGTAGATTATTGTATACGCAGATTGTTGATTATGTGTATTAATGCTGCAGTTTTTTTTGTTTTCCAATAGAAATGAAGTTGAAATATTAATAATTAATTTTTAAGATTCATTGAAGTCATTCAATTCAGTGAAAAATATTTCACTCCCTAAAAGTGTAGGAACATATTTGAGAAAAGAAGAACAATTTCTAGTTTTTGTCAAAGGTAACTTGTAACTTTATATTAGATTTCAGTCATGCCTCATGTCAAAAAGAATTTAACTCAATGGAAATATTATTTTGAAAAATGATATATATATATATATATATATATATATTCATTTTATATCATTTTTATATATATATATATATATAAATATATAGAGAGAGAGGGGGAGAGAGAAAGAAATTCATTTAAAAAGATATTAAGTCAAATGATATATTATTATAAAAGATTAAATTGCCATGTTTTGAAAGTTACTTTTTACATATATGGAAATATTTAAAAAATATATATTTTCAATTTACAGTCCATAAAAGTTACTAATGATTTTTGGAGCAATCCGATAAATAAAATATCTCTATTAAATATAAATGGTCCTGCACTTATGACTGGTGGCACTTATTAAATCCATGTAATATCAATCAGAGATGCTATTTGCTTTAGATTTTTATTTTATTTATTATTTTTATCATTTCGCATTATTTTTATATGAACAGAAATTATATATATGAAATAGCACGATAGTTGCTATGAGCTGTAGTCGAAAAGCATAAGTTGTTGCTAAAGGAAAAGAGAAGCAAAGGCTTTGCTGATAAAGGATAAGATAAGAATTATTTACTTCATTTTATTAACATTTTAAAGAAATTTAAAAAGTTTGGGCCCAGCTCAGGAGGTAACGACAGAGCGAAAAGTTACATTCACCAGCTGTGGATGTTTTAAAGCGTCTGCAGTCAGAGCGTATAAAATTATAAACATATCACTAAACGGGTTTGGTTAATATAGTGCACTAAAGAGAGCTGAAAGAAGGTAGAACTGGCATTTACAGGAAAATGCTAAACATAAGGCCAGTTCAAGTTAGTGTAGCAAGTTTTGTTTAGTTACAGTTCGGGAATTAAAAAAGGGCAAAAGGGGGTTAATACAAATATACTATAAACGAGGATCACTCTGAAATTTTTGAGATACGGCTAAATGGTACAAGTTTAACTTGCGAAATTTTCAGTGTTCAAAGTAGTCTGCTCCAACATCAATGCACTTTTGCAGACGATGTTTCGAAAGATTAAATGCTTCACGCCATTAATTTCTTTTAATTGATGAAAAATATGCTTTTATAGCCTCATCACTCTCATTTTCGGAATGAAAACGGCGACCACGTAAATTTTCTTGACATTAAAAAAAAAAAAGAACCAAAAGTCACACATAGCAATATCGGGGAATAGGGTAGATGTTCTATCACTTTGATGCGTTTTTGTTTAAAAATTCGACTGTCGATCTTGCTGTATGAGAAGATGCATTATTATGGTGAAGCATGAGTCCCCCTTACATTATCTTCTTGATGTAAACTTCTACATCAAGGACACTGTTGTGTCCTTCCAGCTTGAGGGATTTGACCAGTCCAGTACTTCTGAAGAAAACGGAATACATTACATTTTTCATTGCTCGTTGTCTTTTCACCATTGTTGGTTAGGGGTCATCTTCAAAGACCCCTACTTTACTTTCTTGTGTCGGAACATCAAAAAACGGTAAATAAGTTGCATCACCAGTTATGTTTTTAAGAAATAAGGCGGCGTCCACCATCGTTAAGTAATTTTATGGTTTCTTTGCAGATTCTGACGCGCTCCGTTATTTGGTGTTCTGTTCAGTTATGGGGACTCAACGACAAACTAATTTTTTTCATATGCAGTTCTTCATGAAAAATTCTATGTATAGCTGCGGATCCAATGTTAAGTTTCTTCTGTATCATGTGGTAAGTGCAGCGATTATCATCGACTAACATTTTTTGTATGGCCGACACATTTTCTGGGACTACAGCTGATGAAGGTCTTCCTGTGTTGAAATTCTGTAAACCATCTAAATACAGTAGGACGAGATGGAGCTTCCACTCCATATGCTAGTTATAGACGTTGAAGGCATTCTTCTTGATTTAACCCCACTTTAAAATCATAGAAAATCATAGAGCGATAATGCTCTAGCGTCAATTCCACTTTCTTTTCTTTCTCGCAAAATATATTCTACGACAGATAACTTACGATTGTTGCCACAAATTATTGTCTGCAGCCATAAAAGAGTTCACATTTACATATTTAACGAATATTTTTTTTCTGCGTTTGTCGTGTACCACTGTCCAAAAATTTCATAGTTACCCTCGTATATCCATATAAGCGGATGCCACGCGTAGTCAAAAGCCAAGTGAATTTTGCCGATAATAAGATAAATGAAAATTTATAAGGCCCTTTACTTCATTTTGTTAACTCAATGTTTTAGAATGCAGATTAAAAATATGAAAGCAGAAATGACAATTAATATGTTTAACAATACTAATAATACTAATACAAATAATAACAATACTAATAACAATTAATTTATTTGCATGGTAAAACAATATTTCAGTCCACAAATATTTCAACATGATCTACAGAACATAAGAAGTTTATAAACGAAAAATTAAAGCTATATATACAATACATAAAAATTAGAAATAAAATAAATTTGAAGAAAATATGCATAACAATTTCAAACTCACTGTTTCGAGAAAATTGTATTTAAAGAAATAACGTTACATTATTAAAACATTATAAATACACGTGGAATATTTATTTCTTATTTTTGAGAATACTATTCTATTCCCTATTCCCTATTGCCTCATATAATAGTCATCTCTTTTTAATTTAAATTGAAAACAAATGTATATATATATATATACATACATTATATTCTTTTAAAAATCGCTGTTTATTATTATATTTGAGAGGAAATATTATTAAATATCATGTCTTACTAGTGAAACATTTAATAAAATGTATTCTTTCACAATGTTTATTACATGGAAAAATGCAATAAAAAAATGTGATCTTAATAAGAGGATTAGAATTTAAATCAACGTATTTCTGGCAGTGGAACAGCATCACATTTTTAATGCTTTTATTTGGTATCTAGTTCTAACAACGCTCAACATTTTTGAAGCAGAACTGGGTATCAAAATAATTTAAATTTGCTTCAGGGCGCCTCTATGAATATTTTGTTGTTTATAAACTCGCGTCTGACTTTAGTTTCATCCAATATTTACAAAATTATCATAATAATCAAATTAATATAATAATAATCATAATTATCAAATATAGGATGCGACCGGTAAAATGTCTACTTATTTCCATTCCTTAATTTTACTGTGATACGAATTTAATTAAATATTTTTAATATACTATTGCTAGAAATTTGTTTAAATGTAGATTATATCTTAACAATAAATTTAGGTATTGAGTCACCAGAAATTAACACTATCGTTAAAATTGCTAATATTGTTATCATACTATGCTCTATTAGGACAAATAATATTAATCATTCTGTATGAAAATATTTAATAATTGTCCACAAACGCCAATGAACAAGCGCATCCTGTGAAATATATCTCATAGTCTATAATAATTTAATTTTCTATAAAGACTTTTCATTCTTTAGCTATAAAACAAAGCAGAAGTCGTCTATTTCAATGACAGCTATAGTGACAGCTCTTTTTTTTTTTTTTCTGTATTTGCATCGAAAACTCCATCTACTTTGACTTATGGCAGGATGGAGCTAGATAAACTGGATATCCAGGACCACTAGGATTCGAAATTAATATTTAATAGGAGTTTCGTAAATATGTAATCCCAGAAAGAGATGGGCAACGCTTTTTTCTAAATAAATCTATGCTGATGACTTCAAAAAAAAACAGAGGAGTATTTGAAGAGATGGATTTTTTCATTTCGTACCTCTTTACGAAGGAGAGGGGCCACGTCACATACCAGTATTCTGACGTCTGAGTCCTATTTAGACTTCACACACGTCATGATTTTGTATTCTTCAGTAAAAAGAAATCTTTCCATTTTCGATCGAAAAGTTGAAGATGTTTTTTTGCATTCTTTTTGTTCTTGCGGAATTTTTTTTTCGTTGACCTTTCTAGGTCATTGTGGAAATCTTTTTTGAGAGTTTTATTAGCGCCTTAAGATATGAGTGGCATTTACAGGACATATGAGATACAGGTTTTGGGCATTGAAATTTAAACGATTCCTGTGAATGAAATACCTTGTAAAATCATAGGCCGAATGCCTTTTTAGTAAACTGTTAGTAGGCCACAGGAAACTATTTAATATATGATTATTTTATTTATATATATATTACACATTCAAATATGAATAAACTACTAAAACTACAGAGTATTGCGTTGTTGTCTGCGCAATAGATTATACAGATTATTGCGCTGTTGGATTTTTAATTCATTCATTGGATATTCCAAACATATGGATTTATCACTCCTATGTCTGGCGTACACACGAAATCTTTCAGCTAATTGACCGGTTTTTTAATTTGTCTTCAAAAACTCAATTTGTTATCATTAGGTCACTCGAACATAATTTTAAGCAGAGATCCGTTGATATGTGAAAGCTACATACAGCATATAATGATTTTAATTTAACCACAGGCAGTAGAAAAAAAGTATCGAAATCATTCTAATATACTTTTATATCGTTTATAAAAATTTATAAATAATACAATACAATAAAAAATTAAATAAGTAATTTGGGGCATGAGGATACATTATTTAAATAAATATTTTTATATTCGGTTCAATTTATAATAATCAAATGATTGTTATGGATTAATATTTCAATATTCATACCTGGAAAGTGTGTTATAAATATCGACCTTTAAAGAACTTACACACTTTAATACATTACCTGTGGTTATTTTGTTGATATCATTTGAATGGAACACGTTTTCGGAGCTCAAACAGTAATGATTATTTGAATGAAACATTGCCCAACGATTAGTGACTTACTAATTAAAACAAGAATTGATACTCTTGTCTTAGGGCAAGAATTATTAAATAACTTAGATAGCAAATAATCCAGCGATTTTTTAATCTCTTGGTTTGTAATGCATTGGAAAATGTAGATTCAAATATTTTTTAATTCTTGAGCTTTCAGCTTCTTTATCCGATTAGAGCCAACATTTAGAATTGATTTTCATACATGTTTCCGTCAAGAATGTTCTTAAAAAAGGGTATTATATGATTTTTAAAAGCAAACATGACATACGACTTGGAGGTCTTTGCACAAGATGCCACAGGCCACTTGAGACCCGCGGGCGAATGCTTAAAAGGCAACCAATTTCCTTTTCTCTAAAACAGTCCCAGATGGACTGCACCCGAAACTTAAAACCTCTTGCTTAAAAAGTAACCTGTTGTAGTGAAAGATGGCTATATTTAAGTATACATTTTAATTTTGTTTTTTATGATGAATATTGTATATTCCAGTATAATTTAATTCCAAACTAATAAGAACGTATTATGAAAGAAAACATACTCGATCTTAAAAAAAAAAAATGCATTTGTGACTCTCACAGACGGCAGTTATTTGCTTTTTTTAAGGCAATACCAAAATGAGTTTTATAAAAATGGATCGAAAGATTGACGGTAATATGTCATTGATTAATACAGTAATTATGATAATATTTATTTAGGCATTATCTATGTCGGCAAATTGGAGAAATTTCGTTTGAATCTACGTTCCATAAACAAATCATACATTCCATAAAATCTTATTGTACATTACTTTATATTATGCAGAATTTAAATCAATTACTAAAGCACTGTTATATCCATTAGGTTGAAAAGAAAGTGCTTAAAAATATATAATTACCATAGTTCCAAACCTCTATGAGAACATAAAAACTTGCAATATATATATAGAAGTACAATATCTTGCCATGAAAATATTTTTATTTTTCTAAGTTTAATTTCATTTTTAATAACATCATTTTTAGTTGTAATATTCTTTTCTATTTTAACTATATTATAATATTAAATCGCTAGGCAAGAATAATTTGTTTATCATTTCATTTTTAAACAAAACGATCAGCCTATGACAAGGTAATATTAATGTAATATTTGTCTTTAGGTAGTCGAGATATAAAGGAGTAATATGGTATTAAGCAACGCTATACGATATATGTTGCCTTATGAACTTTATCAAATATTATCACTTCAGACGAAGCTATTGCTTGCGTACGATGTATGATCATAAATGTACGTACTATGTACACACTGCAAAATGAATGTGACAGGCCTTACAGCAAAAAAATTGCCTTTACTGCAAAATTTTTGGATATATTTTATTCTTTGAATGATGATTATTTGTTTGAAAATACGAAGAATAGAAAAAGAAAGGACAGATAAATCTCCAGCATTGAAATAGTTACTTTAATGAGAACAAAATGTATCCAGCCAATTCAAAAATGCCAAACTGCTATTGGAGCTTTCCCTTACCATTACTTGAGAAATTGGAAAAATATAAATCGATCCTCTCCCTTTAGATAAAAAGAAATGGAGGTTTTGAATGAAACTTTAGCAACGAGCACACACACAAAAAGCCTGTATTACCCTTTTTTTAATCTTGTTACTGTGGAGTAGAAGCCCTTTTCTGTCTCGTTACTGCAATCTCCAACTGACCATCGTCCATTGTGCTGCATCTTTATTTCTGTTCTCTGCACTGTTCCGAGGCCCATTGCTCCTATCTTTTGCTTTTTCGATTTCGTTCCTTCTTCCAGGCATTCTATTTTACCTCGCTTGTTAAAGAAATAGAACTTCGTCTCCACAGAGCTAAAGTAATGACCTACTTGTTTCCACTTTGAGAGGAAGCACATTCTCAAAAGATACTGTTTTAAGTGTTCTGGAGTCATAAAACATGTATTGTTTCCGATCTTTTCTTCTGACAATTAGAGCAAACTTTCTTTCACTTTTCCTGTTCCTTCAAACCTTTTAAAATTTAAACTGTTACTTTTTAATGCAGTTAACTTTAAGCATTGATGCTGTTGCCCGTAACATAGAGTAAATATTACCAGCAAACATTAATCTTGTTAACGTATTAATGGCACTGTCCAACTGATTAAAGTGTTAGTGATCTTCAGAATCAATAATGGAAAAGTAGAGTTGAAATATTAAATGTTTATATGCGTTTATATAAAATTTTTCTCTTTATTTATAATAAATATAACAGAAAAAAAAAATTAAGATGTTTAAAAAAAAGTAAAACGAAACAAACAAACAAAGGAAAGTAAGCCCTTGTTATATTAAATCTCTAGAACCTTTTTTTTCAAAGTAACTCCTTTATACCATTAAAATTGCAGAACGTTATGCAAATATTGGAAGGATGGAAAGAACTGGAAACTTTGACATGAGGTCACTGGCACCAAAGGGGAAGGGAAATATCAGTTCAAAGTTAGTCATGAAGCACCATGGTAATTTACATTGACCATCATTGCAC